>JAMKCH010006898.1:0-32268 GCA_023653785.1 Ophioderma brevispina
TTGGTGTATTCAAATGTGATTTCACTTGTAGCCTTTGCAAACAAATTCACAGAATGTATCCACAGTGGATCTATGGTCCCGTATATCTCTTCAATGAACTGTTCTTGGTATGTTAATGTATTAAGCTTAATGAAGATAAGACACATTTCCAGCAACATATGCCCCCTTCCATTTTTTTTAACAATTTAACCAATATGTAAAGGAACATGAAGGAATAGCTGAAAATGCCATCTTCATGTAATAATATGCTTTTGTATTTCCTGTCGTGGATGACAGATATCCGAGTATGCTTGTTATGGGGCCGACTCAGCACCGCAGTCAGTTCCAAAATTTAGTTTTTTGTGTTTCTTTTCTTTGTTCAATAAACCTTCGAAATATCCTCGGTTGGTTTCTGCAACAAAGTGTCAAATTTATACAAATTGTATCCTCAAAAAATCTCTCGTGTCCCTTAAATGAAGAAGACCGTTTTTGATTAAGTGGAAATGTATGTCACAAATAGAACCATGAAAATTTTATGATGGTTAGAACCCTTATTCTGCATGTTTAATATTTTGAACCTCATTTGACCTTTTGGACCTCTAGGTGACCTTGAGCTTGACCTGTGCAGGTGGTTCCTTATCCAATTGTTTTCCAAATTAACTCTCTACCTCTCTGCAAATTTGATTGCTTTTATACAAATGCACAATTTTTACCACTATCTGCTTACTAGCCATTACCATGCTATAGGGCAACTCAGGGCACTGTCAAGGTTGGTGTTATTGTTTAGATACGGCATATTTCTTCCCAAATCAAGTAGATTTCGTCTCCAAATATCATACTTAAGAAAAACGGCGTTACAAACATTCAAGTTTTTTAAAAGCCGAAAAGTCCGAGTAAAAACTAGAATCACTGTAAACGCATCTTAGCGAACCATCTAATCACCTGGCGACTATTTACTGAAATACTCCGAAGTTCGGCTGTAATCGACTCAACCTCTTTGTTTTCGTCTCCCCATGTAGAACAAACCACTGCGCATCGGGATATACCTTTCTGCGGAAAAGGCATACTTGTTCATCTGAGCAAAATCGTCAACAGAGTGCCGCTTCTGTCGGCGATGATCATCGGGAAGAAGGAGTACTCCCTGCCGAGAAGTGGCCTTTGTTGGTCTATGCTTTTACAATGAGTTGCCAAGTGATATAATTGGGATAATCGACGTTGCGTAATGCAATTAGGGAAGAGCTTTCTCCTTCTCTCCTACCTCATGGTCTGACTCGCCGATTGAAACAACAGGAAGTTGCTTTTTGCCCTCCTCAATGTGGCGGGAAATAATGCATACACCTGCTGGTGCACATATTCCACACAGGTGTTCTATTGTTATAAAAAAATCCTTTAACTTGGACAATAAGGTGAAGCCATTCCTGTGGTTTCAATCGGCGACTATTCAACGGTGCGGCAGCCCGCTATCCATGTGTAGAGGTCAGTGCCTACCACCTTTCTGTCTATTGTGTTCTCAATTGAGTGCTGTATGCATCATTTGTTTCAGCACTGTACCTAAACGGCCTCGTCTATAAGGTCACGGTTTTAAAAGCTGCATATAAATATATAAGTTAACCAAGCAGAGTGTAATCATTGCAGCGCTAAATATATCATATGTAATGGCTAAACGTTTACATGAACATACCGCTACTCGGAGTTTCGTGCCGTCCTTACGGACGGGTAGTCGTCTGTTGCTCCACGGCTATGCAAAGATGCTTTCATCTTAACATGGGGCTTATCTCCATGGCGACAACTCTGTTCTCCGATTGATCAGGTCGCTTTTGTCCATGTAGTAACAGTATGTATATGTAAACGTTTATATAAATGTAATGCAAGACCAACGTTTAAGTGCATTTTGACTAATTTTACAGAAGGAACATTTTTTGTTGATATTGGTTTCTATAGGTGGCGTGTCCATAATTATTGCAGGTAATGCAATAGGAAATGTATTTGTATGATATCAAAATATTTATTTACAAAAGAAGAGAGCGTAAGTGAAATCAGTATTTTCTTGTTAATGCAAGACCAACGTAAGTGTCACTTACGTTGGTCTTGCATTAAACACCTTTTCAATGCAAGACCAACGTAAGTGGCACTTAGGTTGGTCTTGCATTGAAAGTGCAAAAATGTTTAATGCAAGACCAACGTAAGTGGCACTTACGTTGGTCTTGCACTGAAAAAGGGGCAAATATCTCATTGGCATATTTGGCTAGGAGGGGAATTTTGACATACCACATTCTGTCTTCATTTGTCTCCACACTCCACAAACCAAAAGAAACCATTTCAAAAAAATCATTATCAACGAGAAAAAAAGGGCAATAAGTGCAAATTGTAAGAAAACAATTGATTTGGTTTTAACCTGTCAAGCGTTTGGTGGAAAATGCTAACCACCTATATTGTTGAATTGTTCATTCTCATAACAAAACGAAAATTTAAGTAATTGTGCTGGCAATAATAGTGTGTGCGTGTGTCGCATGCTTGATGTCTAACAACAAATAGTCTTCCGTACTCATTTGGCACGCAACGAGTTCTTGCTTTTCAAATTAAATCCATACGGTCAGCTATTACATTCATCGGCTACCGGAAGTGTAACCCTTGAGGTTCAAATAAAGCGTCATTTCTGTCTTTCCCTTCTTCAATCTTTTTATCACAATATGTTGGGATTTCAACCTAACCTAAGTTATTCTGAACTTGTGTATGATTGAGGTATTATCATAATTATAGTTGTTTACACATTACAATTTTATCTGTTGAATATGTTTTTGTCGTTTTAGTCGTTTTAAAGGTGCAACGAGAGATTTTGAGGCACCCGGATATTGTGTCATAATAGTTTATGTACTGTAGATACTCCATAGATTTCGTACCTTGTATTGCCTTGAACTGTCTTAAAAGAGAGAAAGCCACGGAGCAGACCCGCTGTGAAAGTAATCATAGTCCGGGAGGTATCACAGTCCGTGCTCCATAGACGACAACGGAATAAATCATGGAACTAATGTTGCGTGAAGAGTCTACTGAATCGATTGCCCTATTGTTCACCATTGTTCCCGGACTGTGAGCCCGGAGGACCATACTTCCTGCCACACCGGCAGCAATGTATCCTTATGATGTGTGTTGAACACCCTTTCAGCCCATGCTGTCTGCAGCTTTGGCGCTTTTCATATACCACCCTGGACTGCCTGGCTAAGTCTCTGTATTTACTTACACCACAATCGTCAAGACACTTCAGAATATCAGAGATAGCCTTAAAGAAGAAACATCGCTAGACACTAGTACTAAACTAAACGTCGATGACATCATATCTGCATTTTGAAGTATTCGCCGTTTCACATAATGACGTATTTGTGCCTCGAATTTTTCAGTTTACGATAGAGTTAATATTTTTTAGTTTTCACATGGTGACATATTTGCTCAAACGCGACACATAACGACGTATTTGCACGACGTACTTGTTATTTACACTTTGAAATTGCTATTTTGTCTTTTCATATAGTGACGCATTTGAAACATATTTGTTTCGCATATCTATATAAATTGGAAGTTTATTAGGTATATATGTGTGAAATATAACTTATTTTGACGATTTACCAATAGGTTTTAATTGAAATATGTTTTAATCAACCGTATAGAGCAAATAAGATCGCGAAATCTTCAATGCCGTTTTCTCGAAATGCCAATTTTGCAAATACGTTACTATGTTAAGCGGCCAACGATATATATATATATATATATTAAACAGACATGATGACAATTCCAGAAACAAGCGCCCTTATTTTTATATTTGGAATGCTTGCCAGTGTATTAGATCACACCTGCAGTGAATAAGTCGAGTACGCCTTCTTTATGTAATGAGAAAATTATATAGTTATTTCTGTCGTGCACGGCAGAAAATCAAAGCATTGTTTCCTATAGGGACGATTAGGATAGCAGACAAATTTAAAACAAGGTTTGCGGTTATTTGTGTACTTATTTGTTCAAGAAACAAAACGTTCTTGGTAGGTGGTCTACATTCGATCCAGTGCAAATTGAGAGAAATTCGTATCCTAAAAAAAAACTCCTCCTGTCACTTTAAATTGGTCAAGCGGTTGGGTACTTATTCATTAGGACTTAAAATAATCATCTTGGTTAAACCTTCGCAGACCTCGCATTGTTTAGCTTCAAGATAATTAGAATGTAGGTATGTTGTGAGAGCTGCCCATCTTGTGTGGGCGGATATTACACGGTTATTTTATTTACCACACGTTTCATAAGCACAACTCGATTAGTTTTTAATAATAATCAGAATCCGGATCTCGCCGACAATTTTCCTGATCATGCCAGACAAAAAAACCGGTGTCGATGCGAAATGACTCGAAGACCTTGAGCGCTTTCTGAAAACTCTTTAAACCACCTGGCCAGACAGCGGTTCTTGAATCGATATAGTTATGTTGTTCATAAACGAAAGGATTATCTCTTGGAAACTGGTTGCACTCATGTAAAAGAATGTAGTCTTGGTAGTCAGTGTCCAGGATATACATCTTACTTGGTGCATTGTCTATAAAAGGAAGAGAGACAACTTCCACTCAATCGTCTTATTTGAATAAACATCCCCAGTTGAAAATCGTGGAGGCTAATTATGCCGTAGCAGTGAAAAGGCACTACACTATAACAGGATTAGTGGCAACAAGGGCAAGAAACAGACCATTCACGAATACAATAGTCGTCTGGAGGTGTGTTTCTGACCATGTCGAGCCGCAAGCGAAACATACCTTAAGACAACCAATATTCGCGAATGGTCTGTTTTTTAAATTATTCAGTACTGGTGTAGAAGTTTTTGTAGTCCGCCGGGCGCATAGTCCACCTACAACGGTATTCAAGAATGGGGTACTCGATTCAATGGACTCTCGACGCAATATTATTTTCACGCTTTATTCCAATGTCGTCTATGGACCCCGGACTATGGTTCCAAACGGACTATATCTCCTTTTACACCGGTATTCATTACCATTTGGATACATATCCTTTATAATTTAACGTTAAAAGGAACATAGTCCTAACTATTTTCTTTAAATAAAAGCACCAAATGCCCTTGCTATATTCGCATGTGTGCGAATATAAGCAAGAGAGTCAATAAGCAAGAGATAGTCCAGGGGGAATCTACCGGACGTATTCAGTCATTACATATTTAGCGGTACGTATTGTATTTGTAACAATGATGGAACGATTACCAAATATGGCGAAACCCATGCATCAATATTCAGACCGTACTAAGCTTTACCCGGGAAAAAAATCTTTATCTTTCTCCTACTTTGTAATTCCGAAAAGCGTTTGAGCATGTTCTCGTGTATTGTTATGTTTAAGTGCCCTAGCCTCTTACCTGCATTGAAATGAATAGCTTTTGCCTCTACCCCGGGGGGGGGGGGCAGTTGTATTCAAAGGTGGATATGATGCGTGAACATGGACTTCCGAAATGCACCCTGAACAAGTATTTCCACTGACTAAAAAACATACCCTAAACAAGCATTTTTGTGTTTTTGCTCACCATAAACAAGTCTTTTTGTCAGTTTTTGCTACCCCAATCAAGTGAGCAATGCATTGTACTGATAATATACCCTTATTATTTGGCTTTGCTCATGTTGCTTTACTTCCAAATTACAATATTTTTGATGATTGTGATCTCGCGTACATCACAATTTCAGGGTTACGAAAAAATATACCCCTGTTTCCATATTTTGATGATTTTGACACACATATAGCGTACATCGCCTGTTGGAAAAAATAGACCCTTTTTACCCGTTTTCTTGTTCACGCATCATATCCACCTTTGAATACAAGTGCCCCCCCCCCCGGGCTCTACTTTCTAACATCCACCTTCTTTTGAAGAGTGATTCTAATTTCAAAACATAAACGATAGGGATCCACTGATACTTACGGAACGTGTCAATCCAAATAGAGTGATCCGTTTCATTAGGAAGCATAAAATAGTACTGAGTTGGTTTACTTGTCCGTCGTACTCAATGCTGGTTCGGTTCAAAAAAATCCTACAGATATCCTTCCCAGGATTTGCATCGCTCAATTGCGTCTCAGTACAGTGGCGATCAAGCATGTAAACATTGGAGTAGTGAGCCAGCGTATACCAAGAACCTCCGTACAGCTTTGTCATATCAAAATCTCTCATAGGCGTAACTTTTGGACAGGGCCCTATCCCCCATTTTCCATAGCGAATAGAAGAAAACGAAAACGCCTGACTTTCGACTGATTGGATTGCATATAATATAAATACGCTCGCAAAGAGCAACATTAACACTTTGCAACTCATCGTTTAATAAAAAATGTAAACAAAAAATGTAAAATCTTGTACAAAGAAAGCAGTTTTGTGTTTGTTTACAGTGCTTGTTGTAAAATATCAAAATGCCTTGTTACGAATGAATCCCAGAATCGTCCAGAACCAGGTGCGCATATTTCTGCTGGTATGTCGTGCTATTACAGTCAGAGTTTGTTTTTAACACTAAAGTACATAAGGTCTTCTGCACTAACGTGGTGCATAAGGAGGTTCTAATTCCAAACCAGTTGCCTTTGATTCTTTACAATCTTGTCATGAATGGCGTACATCAACGCGACCACTAACAGAAAAAGAAATGAAAATCGGTTATACATATTAAAAATGGTCGGCCCAAAAACCTCCCAAGTTCTTTCCGAAAAAATGAAAATCACCTTCCCGAATGACTTTTTCATAAAATAATATAGTAGAAGAAAGATACATTGCATTGCTGAAAAAACAAAGGAAAAGGCATTCCAGTAAGATTTAATAAATGGCTCTGGCAAACATAATTGAATGGTGCGCAAAAAAATCCTAGGTCTACATGGACCCCCACCCCCCCTCTTATCACTTAAGTGTTAAGTTGGACAGGGTTTCAACAAGGTCTTAAATAGGGTTTAAAAATGTTTTAAACCAAGTTCCAAACAGATTTCCCCCCAACCCAAGTTTTAAACATTTCACACGCAACTTCCTGCACTTCCAGAATTTTTGGGTTTATCTGGCGTCTGTTATAATGGATGATGTAGCGGATAGTTTCTAAAAAGAATACGTCCATTTAAACTGGATCTCGGTAATATGTTTCCTTTCATACAGATGAAAAATACAATTATCTTGTACGGTGGGAGCTTAGCTCCATTACTCAAAACTTGATTGAGCACAATGAGGGAATCTTAAGTGACCCACTTTGACCTTTCGTAAAAATAAGAAACAGTTCATCAAAAGGGAACATGAACGTTTAATGTAGAAATTTTTCATAAAACAGGGGGAATACACAATTTTGTTTTCACGGAAGAGAAGGGGGAATGAGCCCAAATCCTACACTCACCCCTCATCCCGCGTTAATAATGACCGAAGAGGTATTCCCTGTTTTTGTCCACAACAATAACGTTTTTATGGAGATTTATTCGGAGGAAAATGGATGTATCCTCAGTCAGAGAATGGGTTAAATGGCCCATTGGTCTCGGTTATCGTTTTGCTACTTTGCATAGAGCCCAGCCGCCGTCCAATCACGTCTCGTTGGTTTGCGGCTTTCCGTTGACCAATGGGCGAAGGTCTTTTTCTCCCGGGCTTTGGCGTTTTTCCGCCATCCTTCGTCACATAGCATCATGTCTGCGTAGGAGTAGGTCGTGGTTTTGGTTACTTGTCATAAAATTTGTTTTCCACCCTCCTCTCCCCTTTGTTATGAGTGTAGAATGCCACCAGTTTTATCTCTCCTATTTTCTTAGCCCAAAGGCAGCTCATTGCTTTTATTTGGCATTGCTTTTGTTCATTTCATTAATATGGCAATTTTATATTTACGGATAATGGATGTGAGCGAGCCAGAAGTATCTGACTTCAGGCTCGCAGTATGCTCTATTATTATTATAGCATTTATCAAAATTTTGTGCTGTCAAATACAATATTATGGTATTTTCATTTAATTTAGTTCAGGCAATCCTAGAGGAATTTAATTCAGATTTTCTTGCACTCAGTCTCATCCTATTGCATTAATTCAATTATTAAATATTGGCAATTTATCTTAGATATTGGAAGTCTGTCGATGCTAGAGGTAACTGACTTCAGGTCCAACAGTTTATGTTAATATTCAACATTTTGTTTTCGGGCAGTTCTTGATGTATTTGACTTTAGGAGCCCTTAACTGTTTTGATTCACAACTTTATCCACATCTAAGTGTCCCTATAAACCTGATGCGTGTAAGCCGGGCTAAATGGTTACTATTATTCCAAATAGAGGATCAGGCTAATCTTTGCTACAATGGTTCTCTGGTGATAGTATATAATGTCTATTTGGCTTAAGTAATTTAAATTCATTTGGTGAAAATTTGGCAAGAGGAACTGTCTCATGCCGAGGGCCTGCAATATTAGAATTTTTATTATTTACATATGTGGCTTGTCATACTCAAACATTGGCATATGTGGCTTTACAGACATTCATTTTGGCTTTACAGCGGCACAATCTGTTATGGGTGTACATGTAATAGGGGAAGCTGTCTCCAAAGTAACCCATGGTGTTTAAATGACTGTTTTCCAAAGCCAGGCATATTGAAAACGATGGTTGTTTGGAGAACCTGTTAGGAATGAATAAAGGACGATGTCCTACGCACGATTTGATGCAATTTGGGCAAACCTTTGTACTTGTCCCCCTTTTCTTTTCCGTGGACAATGGCTAGTGAGTATGAGACCATTGTTGCGTAACAGTGTAACTCGTTCTTGTTTGAAGAATTGGAAGGGAATAGACTGGGTCAATTGAGATTGAAGTACAGTGTTTCAAATCTGAAACTACAATATCAGTTTTGCCATATGCCGAGAATATGTGTTGAATCACGATCAAAATTTAAAAAAAAATAAACTACAGAACCGGGTGTCTCACATAATTGACAATGAATGTGGACTCCCAACTGCAAGTCAGACCTCTCGAACCACCCTTTCCATCTCGTCATTTTTATTGTCCCCCACTCTTGAACTGGTGGCCTGATATTTAAGAGTGATGAAGACAGGAAGAACCCGAAATAGGCTATCTGAGACTATAAATAGCCCTTAACAAGAAAGAGGGGGTCGTTTTATGTTCTCACATGAATGGGACCTGACGCTGAAACAACTTTCATCACATCACATGACCAGACCAACAGTCCACAATCATCTGCGCAGTCTGTGTGTAGTCTGCTGAAGACCCGGATATCGGATCGCCATGGAAGTACAGTCACGGTGAGCTCAGTAGTGATTGACTTAATTTATTTATACTTTTTATTACTGGATGACTCAAAATATTAATTAACCATTAATCTTGTTTACTTTGTTAAGATATGCCATTTGTTACGCTTTTCCAGTTTGAATTATTATCAATTAATTATCACTATTGGCGCAATTCTGGTTTTGGCTTTATAACAAGAAGTGGCTTGTAAACAAAAGACTTAGTTTGTATTTCAAATGCGAGTTCCCATAAAATAACCTTCAGCTGCAAAATGATTTTTTTTTTTGGTAATTTCATGTAATATTAATCATTTTGTTGGGCGCTATTGGCAATTATTCACGTTATTGATATATAGTGATGAGAATAATGTGCTATAGAGGCCAATTTTCAAATGGCAGCCAAAATTCCAGAAAACAGTCTTTTGAAATTTTTAAAATATTAATCTCATTAGCATAATTGGCTAGGAAGGAATTTTTGTTTTGCTTTAACGATCACAACAACCATTTTAAAAAATCATTGTCAAATATTTTCAAAAAAAACGGAAAATTAAAAAAAGCCCCCTTTTTTTTAAAACTCAAAAATCTTTCCCTGAGCATCCAAACTGGAGGCTGGCTTTCTGTTTTCCCAAGAGGTGAAATGTTCCGTCGAAGACATGAAAAGGGAATGTGGAATAGGCTCACATCCCACAAGCTTTGAAGCTGAACATTACCCATACTTCTCTACATGATCTTACTCCTAACCTTACAGTTATTTGGCCTTTGTGTGGTTGGGTATGTCAATGAAACAGCTCCCGTAGGATTTTTTGTGCTAAAGTTTAATTTTCCTTGCCGTTTTTCATCAAGAGGGACCAGACTGTCAGATGACGGGGTTCAAATTTTTCAACTGCGTCCCCCTTCTTCAAGGGGTGTTACTACAGGGGAATTTGAAATCGGGTCAAATTGTGTTTAATGTACATTGACATATTCGTCTCCTTATAAGGAAAAAGTATAGATTGGCTTATGTTCCGACTTTTTGTTTAATATCCAGTTATATTATGATTTGTACCCAAACAAATTGCAACACCTCCAAATCCATTTTGGTGTTAATATACTGTGAAATTGTGCCAAAAAGAATAGATTAAAGTTTACCAACTCAACCTAATGGAACATTTTGAAATAAGGGGCAACGTTTTTTACAGGGTGGGTAAAAAAATAGAATTGTTCGAATTGATTAAATGATGAACCAATTGATTTGGCTCTCCAAAGGTTTTAAAACGGTATAGTTTTCCCTATCTATGGAGTTGTAGTTTCAAGTACAATGGTCACCTAACAGTTAAGGTCACCGCTGGGGCAACATTTATAGATTTTGATCGGATGGTTTGTAAATTGTTCCATTGGTCCCCACTGGATAAGTAATGTAAATATATTCTTTGTTGAACGTCTATCATAAGAATTAACAGTGCTAGAACTCAGATCTCCCATAGACCCTGCACCCCCCGGTCACATTTTGTCATTCCAATTATGCAATGAATATCATAGATGTACAACCAGTTTGGGCTCCTGTACCATTTAGACAAACATTTGACACCATTTATAACGAACGGATTATATCTTAAAATTTACCCCCATTGTGACCTTGAACCTATTTGAACGCAATAACTATTGAACTGCATACTGCAGATAGGAAAGAGTGACGACACGTGGAATGCTTTTCGATGCGTTTTAATCATTTTCATATTTTGACCCCTGTATAAATCTTACCCCCTTAAAAATATATGTTCCACTCCTTTGATTTTGTAAACTTTTGAATATGTTGTTTTTCAGGGTTTTCTCAATACAATCTTGGAGATATCGTTTGCATTAGTTGTTTTTGGGTTTAACGGCATCAATATTATTATTTTGACTGGCCTATAAAGCGCTATAGCCCCAAAATGGTTCAAGGTCATGCCTGGAGGTAAAATTTAGCCAATGATCAGATTTTGTTGAAACCTGGTGTAAGGTTGTTTGTTAT
The DNA here is from genome assembly GCA_023653785.1 of Ophioderma brevispina. Taxonomy (NCBI): domain Eukaryota; kingdom Metazoa; phylum Echinodermata; class Ophiuroidea; order Amphilepidida; family Ophiodermatidae; genus Ophioderma; species Ophioderma brevispina. The sequence goes on from JAMKCH010006898.1 coordinate 11,210, forward strand.
TGCCCCATAGGATCCAAAAATGTTATTATTTAACAGTGTGTGGACATTTGGTTGGCTAATTACATAGCAAATTGTAACAAGGTCCTGCATGGTCTATGGGGGGTCACAAAAACTTTCCCTGGATGGTGCAATGGTGATATCACCAAATCAGTTTAAAATTCATTTTAATGTTTCCGAATTACAAGATGGAATCATTTGACACCACTTTCAAGAAATTGGGAGGCATTGGGACATCAACCCCCCAAAAGCCAATCCACACCAACCAAATAGTTGACCTTCAACACACACACATCACATCCGCGCCCCTTAACACAAGGCCGTCCGTTTCCCGTTGCTTTTTTTCATCGCGCTAACAACGTAGTCACGAAGAAGATAACAATACTTTACTTTTAAACCTGGGAACTAGCTCCTGGGCTATTTGTAGAATGCCAACATCAAAAAGTCGCTAAGAATTTGTGGAGGGGGTTTTGAGACCATAAACCTCCCTACTTTAATGGGCAGGCCTAATGGTCAAAAGGTACAATTATATTTAACATGCTGAGGGCAGTGCACCAGTGGCAAAAGAATGTAACAAATATCAAAGGTAGTGTTTAAAAACATTTTTAAAAACAGTAGTTGTCACAAAATGCGTATGGCGTGTCAAAAAACAAAGTTTATGAGTGGAATTGTAACAACACATGAATGGTAGTTTTACTAAATAGACGCCATCCAAATGATACACGTCATTTAAAGAAGACAGGTCAGGTAAACTTAATGTATTAGGTCAGGGGGCCAAAGGGTGGCGCACCCCCCTGTGAACTGTATGTGAATACAATAATTTTTTCCGAATAAATTTTCTAAAAGTATAAAAATTAGGTCTACCGTGTTCTCACGCTTAGTCATGCGCACATTTTCCCTTGAAAAAATTCAAATGTAATTTTTATTATTTACCCAAAACCAGTGACCCACCGGATGAATTCATTGACGGCACAATACCGGGCTATTGATAATAAATCCGCCCTGTATGCAAAGGACAAAAGTACTTCAGATTCGGCCGCGCGGCCAAATGGTTCCTGATCTATCGTACGAAAACCCCCATCGCGCTGGCTAGGGAAGAGACAAAGCACCACGGTCTCTTAGTCCATTTTTTCTTTTTTGTGTAAATTTCCTGTGGTTCAATGTTACCTCCAATGAAATACATTAACGATATTTAAAACTGACAATAGATTTTCGATTTTGCACTTTGCAAAGACTGCAGAAGTTGTAAGACTCATGTATACCGGGGTGATATCATGATACATAGTACCAACTCTAGCCCTAGATTGAGAAAACCGACTAAAATTAAATATTTTTCATCTGTATCACAATAGACACTGCTATCGTAAACTCAACATACTCCTCAGTAACCTGTAAAAACAACTTCACATAGTTTAAAGACAACTATCATAGGTGGTAGTGTCGTAGAATTTTATTTTACTATTTTCACCTGGGTTGCGTTCTGAAACATTTACTTCATGTAATATGAACCTTACTCTGCGTCTCATAGTGTATCTCCTCTACAAGTATTTTTACTTCCATCGTGTGCAAAAAGTGCAACACTCATAAATTAATTTTTGGAAAGGTGAAAGCACTTTCAAGAATATATTATATAGTTCCCTTACGTAATGGGCATTAAAATTTTTCACCGATCAGTTGGGACGGTTTGAAAGGAAATTAGAGCAAAATTGTCAAATGCACATTGGGCTACTCCCACTCGGTATTAAGAATTTGTTTTCCTGGTAGGTATGAACACGTTTAAAAAGCTTTTGAAACCTATTGGCGGTTGACAAACCGGTTGTAGCCCTTTTGGAAGATTTACAAACATTTATATATAACTCTTTAGAACTTAAAATAATCCGCTTTGATAAACCTCCAGCCCTCATATTAGATTCATGCGCCAATATTTGAAATTAGATATGTTTGAGAGCTGGCCATCGTGTGTGGATGGATAATACGCGGTTGTTACATTCTACCACAAATTTAATAAACACATCTCGCTTAGTTTTTCAATGAATGTTGTCAGAACTCGATCTCGACGACACTCTTCCTGATCATGCCAGACCAAAAAGCTTGTGTCGATGCTAAACGATTCAAAGACTTTGAGCGCTTGGTCGAAAATTCTTTAAACCACCTGGCCATACCGCGTCTTGAATCAATATAGTTATGCTGTTCATAAACGAAAGGATTATCTCTTGGAAACTAGTTGCAACTCATAGTAAAACAATTAGTCTTGTAAGTGCCTATCCAGGATCTACATCTTACTTGGTGTATTGTCTATAAAAAAGGAAAACGAAACAACGAGACAACTTGAACTTAGTATTTTGTTGGACTAAACATTGGTACAATAGAAATGCTTAATTATGCTCCCCCCTGGTTGGTTTCTGACCATACACGTCGATCAAAGATTATAATTCGATTTTTTTCTAATTATTCCGTAGCGGGATTCAGTACCATTTATATTATCGTTATAATTTTTAATTAAAATGAACAAGGCCTAACTATTTTCTATAAATAAAACCACCATATGCTCTTGCTATTGGTATGACTTCCCCGTGGACGTCAATGTAGTCAGAAATACCCTTAAGCACAAACAAATGATCTGAATTTATATAATAACACATAACAACAGATTTATGATTTTAATCAGATTGGTTCAAGAATTTGGTAGTCAAAACACATTACATTCAAGTACACTTAAAGATTAAACATAGATACTTTGTTGAAGTTTATAATGTCCAGGGTATAAGAAGCGTTTGGCGTTCAAAGATTATATATGTTTCCTCACAGCGAAGATTCCAAAATGACGGATGCAATAATATCCACGTCAAATATTATCCATGGAATCTTCTTCAGTCCCTAAAGATAAATTTGTCCAGCAGTTCAAGACAACGGGGTTTTCCCTCTAAGATACTAATATTCTCTGCAATACAATTCATCAGCTTGTCTGCGCTAAGTCCACATTTAGGACCATATCCCTTTTTGATTCCAAAACTGAAGCGTCTTTTGGCTTAAAAAACTCAGCAGACAGTTCGCTTTCAATCTCCGGTGACATCAAATATAGCAAAACGGTGTACTATCATGCACAAATCTACCCTTATTGCAATAAGAGTATCTATAACTATACTGTAAATCCTGGCTTACGACTGCTCGGCAAATTTGTTCTCCACTCTCTCCTTATATAAGGATTTCATTCACAACTAATTTCCCATTCTTAAATAGATATTACCACATCATCATGCATAACCATAACCTTGCACTGTCCAATTGGATTACACCTGTACATCTTCTGCATTGCATCATCTTACTTTAAACTAACCAACCTCATGGTGCACTACGCTAATTTTGCAATCTGTTTTGATCTAAACGCAAAAACAGTTAATCATTTTTTCTAAATTTAACAATCGTGGTGAATTCCATTCATCTCTTGCACAATGTATCAAGTTGTAACCAACAGGTGCAAGAGCTCAACATAGCACTAGTGGAATTCCATTTTCCACAAATAACCTGTGAGAAATCTTTTCTCAAGCAAAATTGAGAAATAAAATAATATTTTTAATCACAAAATGGAGGCTAATATAACACTCTATTCGCATGTGTACAAGTCTATCAGCAAGCGACAGTACAGCGGGTGATCTACCGCGGGCATTCAGTCATTGGGCAATAATGAGCATATGTATTGTATTGAACACTTATGCCCAACCTATTTTGAAATAATTACGTTCAGGATGTACCAACAGTGACACCACAGGTTTTATACATGTATTGAGTAAATGAGTAGGGAGTGCAAACACAGCCACAGCTACAGGCTAATTGATTCGCCGTGCGCAGTTGTTTGAAAGCCTCATTTATTATGACAAAACGAGAATAAAACAAAAACCATCACCTGCGACACAATTTTGACAACTAATGTTACATCCTGTGTAAATCTGACGAAAATTAATTGCGCATTGCGGCAAATACGCCTTTTCTTTAGTTTCACATGTCTTTCTATGGAAAATGATCATATAGAGGGCGCTATAACATACAATTATGACCTTTGTAGGCCTAAATATGGCAAGATTGCCGCGATAGATATTTCTAATTTTACCAGACGTACTAGCTTTTGCATGTCTCTACTCATTTATTTATAAGGGAGAGCGGGGCCCACTGGTTAGGATATTCGCTGATGCAGGAGGTACCCTGTTTAATTCCCGGCTGGGTCACTTGCTGGCATTTAATCGCGTACCAAATTCTGGATTTCAATTGTATAAGAACTATTCATTTAACATGTTTAAAGTGGAATACCGCACTCCCTATGGTTCATTTGCACGTTCTTCGGAAAAGACGTTAAGCCGTTGGTCTCATGTATAGTGAGGTTCATATCTGTACATGTTAATAACAGTTTCGAAAAAGAGTAGGTTGTAAACTCCTGACTGTCCGAAGCCGTCCTAGACCCCTGGGCATCACTGGAAATGCCCCTGCTCGATTGGCCCCAAGTTTTGGTGTGTTGAGTAGTATCTTAAACAAGAAACGATTTGTATGGGGTCAGTAGCTGTCCGTGAAGCTTGAATGTTTTTTATTTAATATAACAATAATTTTATAGATTTAACATATACAAAATCGTGCTCATTTTGTTGGTATCTCTAATATTATATTTGATTTGAACTTTGATTGAATAATATTGACAGTATCATGTGTCTGGAATTCACCTTTTGAGGCGCAGGAACTGCCATTCCTATACGGCAATATACGCTTGTGACATGCATAGAACAATCGTACGCATTCAGCCTGAGAGACGTTTATATGTTTGTCTCGATACTACCCCTTTCGATTCGAGGGAGATGTTACGATCATGACAGGTGTCCATAATGTGAATATAATTTAAATAACCTCTTCCCCAAACAATAGAAGGCGGTGTGTCCACACCGATTCCTCTAGTGTTTTTTTTTTTTTTTTGTACTGCACATTATTTTTACGGAAGTGGCAAAAATTGAAGGAAATAGGGCTAGACATAGCTAACAGTATAGTCTACCTTTTTATTAAGCTTTACCCGGTGTGAACGTAATCATAGTCCGGGCTCCATAGACGACAACGGAATAAAAGCGTGAAACTAATGTTGCGTGAAGAGTCAACTGAATCGATTGTCCTATTGTTCACCATTGTTCCCGGACTGTGAGCCCGGAGGACTATATCTCCTGCCACACCGGGAAAAAAATGTTCTCCTACTTTGATAGGACATATGTAGAGTAGAGTAAGTGTTTAAGTGCACGAGCCTCCTACCTGTGTTGAATTGAATCTTTGCATCCACTTGCTAACATCAACCTTAACAGTAATTCTAATTACAAAATATAAACGATAAGGATTCACGGATACTTACGCAACGTGTGCATCCAAATAGAGTGATCTGTTTCATTAGGAATCAGCAAATAGAATTGGGTTGGTTTTACTTGTCCGTCGTCATACTCAATACTGGTTCGGTTCACAAAAATCCTACAGATATCCTTCCCAGGATTTGCATCGCTCAATTGCGTCTCAGTACAGTGGCGATCAAGCATGTAAAAATTGGAGTAGTGAGCCATCGTATACCAGGAACCTCCGTATAGCTTTGTGATATCGAAATCTCTCATAGGCGTAACTTTTGGACAGGGCCCTATCCCCCATTTCCCAAAGCGAAAAGGAGAAAAAGAAAATGGCTGACTTTCGACTAATTGGATTGCATATAATATACATATGCTCGCAAAGAGCAACATTAACCGTTTACAACCCATTGTGAATAAGAAACAAAAAATGAAAATCTTGTACAAAGAAAAACAGTTCTGTTTTTTATAATGCTTGTTTTAAAATATCAAAAATGCCTTTCTGACGAATGATATCCCATAATTATCCAGAACCAGGTGTGTATATTTCTGCTGGTATCTAGTGATATTACATTAGCCTTCTGTCAGAGGTTTTTTGTTTGAAGTTTTCAGGGCCTAAACAGGTTTAAATAACGTTTTAAATAAGGTTTTAAAAACAGGCTCAAAGAAGATTAACCCTAGTTTAAGACGTGTATTCACCAACTTCCTGCAAGTCCAGAAAATTTGGGTTTATCTGGGGTACTCACACGCGTTCGCAAGTATTTTAGGGTAAGCACGTGCGTTTGTAATTGCTTTGAGGTACGCACTGGCGCATGTAAATAAAGGTACGTTCACGCGTCTGCAAGTGTTTCAGAGTACGCACGCGCATTTGTAACCTTAAACACTTGCGAACGCGATTGTGTGTCTTTTTATACTTGCAAACGCGAGTTCCTACCCCAAAACACACGCGTTCGTATTCGTTCGTAAACGTGCGTGCATACCCTAGAACACTTGAAAACGCACGTGCACACTTTCAAATCTCACGAATATCCAAATTTACATTTTTTTGCATTACATGACGCATTTTGTACCCTTTTGACCCATTTGGCCGCATGAGCCAAAAGGCTACAAAATGTTTAAAAGCCTATGATCTGTTTTTCATTTACCACACATGCATTCATTTACCTGACCTGTCTTCATTTACATGACGTGTATTCATTTATCTGACCTGTTTTAATGAGCTACATGCTTTTGTATCCATTTACCTGACCTGTTTTCATTTAGCTGACCTGTCTTCATTTAGCTGACCAGCTGTTTTCATTTAACACACTTGTAAGTATTCATTTACCTGACCTATCGTCATTTGCAACTTGCATGTTTTCATTAACTACACGTGTATTCACTACCTGACCTGTCTTCATTTAGCTGACCTGTCTTCATTTAGCTGGCCTGTCTTCCCGGTGGGCTCACTCAATCTGTGATACTGACCGTAAGATCGTTACCAAAATCGCGGACAAATATGGCACGCGAAGTGCGAACATAGATGTGAACCCCTGTTGTAATACTTTTTGCGTCCAATCATGTCTCACAAATACATATCCAATGGGAAAGAACCACATACGACGGGGAACTCATTCCATTCTCATAACCACCATGGGTGCCATATTTGTCCGCGGTTTTGGCAAAGCTTGGTAACGATCATGCGGTCAGTGGTGCACGGTTGGGTGAGCCCACCGGGCCTGTCTTCATTTAGCTGACCTGGTTTTTGCACACGTGTATTCATTTATACTGAACACTGCTTCATTTACCTGACGTATATGTATCTACATGACCTGTTTCCGTTTACACGACGTGTATTTATTTAGCTGACCTGTTTTATTTTTACCACATCTCTGTTTATTTACCTGCCCTGTCTTCTTTGGAATGGGCCATGACGTGTATGACAAGGCTCCTCAATATCAGTGGCTGGATGACTGTCATAATCTCTCCATAGCCACCGCCTCCTTGTAGGGTTTTTTTTTTTTAGTTATACGGTTCTACCATGGTAGCCGGCTACTCTTCTCATTGGCTTTCCTAATGAAGCCGATGAGTGTGAACGGATTAGCCGCCAACAACTCAGCCCTGGAGAGGTAGTGCTGGTTACCAGGATACCAGAACCAGGCCCTCAAAAGAAATCTCACCTTTACCTGAAAATAAACTAACTGACCTTGTGAACATTTTATTTTTTATATTCTCTATTCCTCCAATCCATTTGCCTAGGATAGTTGGCATTTCACACTAGAGCAGGCATGGTAGAACCTTTGAACACAGGTACACAAACACAGATCATCACAGCTGACGATTCACATGTATCCCGTATGCTCTTAGTGTGGGAGGCAACTGGGGTGTCTTTCTCTTCTTCAATCTCTTGGTCACAATATGTTGGACATTTCTACAGGAATCACTCCTCTGATATACGGGACCAACATCTCTACATGTCTCTCCGAGCCATGAGCAGCCAGACACCCATTGTATACACTTGCACATTCTATGCAACGGGCGGGAGCGAGGAGAAACTCCATAAGCACACTGTCGTTCAATTATTTAATTTCCGATCTTATAGGATCTATTTGCGTATGTCCAAGAAACCCGACTCTCTCGGGGCTCGAACCAGGACCACTCGGTTGATCTTATACTCTGCCGACGGTTAAAGCAATAATAGCACTTTTTTAAGAGCGCCCCCAATTTTCCAAACATTTGAGATTTTTACACTGTTGCATTGGTAACTGGCTAGTAAACTATACCTGTGAATGGTTAAAGGGACATAATGGCATAAGTCATACTTCAAATTCAAAATGGAAGCCAAATCCAATAATTTTAAAATATGCCCTATAACCACAAATACCTGCCATAAAAAATAGACATGAAGTACTTATGTTGTTAGGCACAATAAATGTGTTTCTGATACTTTTAAAATTGTAATATGACGTCAATCAATATGGCAGCCAAAAACGTGAACATCTTAAAAAAATACTTGACACAAATAAGTATTACAGCCTTCAAATCGCAATCAATGTGTCAATGACATTAGAAATGTACCTATGATCATAACCAAGTGATTCCAGGTAATCCCGATAAATAAATTGGGTCAAATTATAAATTGAGTGCAACATATGTGACAAAATGAAATTCCTATGGTATTTTGACAACTTTGCGCCATATTGGTTTTATTTCGATTTTGGCGCATTCAAAACAAATTGAAAAGTATTTTAGCTGGATTAGCTCGGATTAGAACATATACAATAGCAATGTTCTGTGAGCTGATGACAACATGTTTTTCAAGTTTGGTAAATGCTGGCAGCATCCTTGTTCCAGAAATTGCCACTGACTGCCACCTCCCCCTGGAACTATTCCTGTTTTTACAGAATGTAAACATCCAAATTGTTTTGAAACTCATGGAAGTGATTCCAGTAAGGGTCCTTTTCATTATGTCAATTTTGTTCATGCCATTATGTCCCTTTAAGCTCGAAAATGTCTATGTCTTACAAACGAAGGAATTTTGTAATTAGAATAATTAATATCGGAGATCTCCGATAATAATTCAACTGCTGTTGGAAACGGCCTTCCAATATGAAATAGCCGGGAAATAGCGCCATGTAGGTGTCTACGCTTATCCATTGGTTGTTGTATTGGTTCAGGCAAGTCAAGTTTGAGGTCATTTTCTTGAGGTGGCACTATTTCATCATGGACGTACATAAACTTAGCATTTCCAGCTCTGCCGTTAGGTACAATCTGAAATCCAAATTGTAATTACAAAATCGCTTATTTTATGATAAATACGCATTTTTGAGCATTTTCGTTTCCTAGACAATTACCAACATAACTGTGCAAAAATATAAAATTTTGAAAATTGGGGGCGCTCTTCAAAAAATGTGCTGTTATTGCTTTAAGCGCCTTAGATCTCGCGGACACCTTGCCCTCTAAAGATCAAATTACCGTAATACAATATTGTTTTGTACTGTTTTTCATGTGATTCATGCTGCAATAAAAAAATACCGTAATACAATTTTGGCGCAAATGAAATTAAGATCGCAAGGATAAAAAACAATCTTAGCACCTACTTCCCGCACTGTTAGAAAAAACACGTTTATAACGGTAGAATGCCGAAATCCCAGCTGCCAGTGTTCTACCGTTAAAATATGGTGCATCGTAGAAAGTAAAGGACATCGCCGGATAAGGAATGAAGGGCGCCCTCTATAGTTTTCATGAGAACTAATGAATTTGAAACATTCCGCATTATAAAGCGACATGCTCAAAAATCGCTTTTATTTAAAATTATAATACAGGCTTCAATGGGTAATGGGAAATTTCCAAATATGAACCCTCTCCCCCCAAGAACCACAATGCCGCTTTGCAAGGATGTGTGTTATATTAATTACTAACATATATATGAGTGGCATTCTGGTTCTTGGGGGGAAAGACCCCATTTTGCATTTTTGTTTTTTTGGGGGGCTTGAACACTAAATGGAATTCCCAAAAACAACAACAACCTATTACATACCATACCACACTATGAGGTAAGGCATGCTAATCTACCAAGGGCTCAGTTCAGTAGCCTTGGGAGGGCACATGTTAATAACCGCTGACCATGCAGGTTCTGGGTATCATAATCATACCAAAATGCAGGGGGTGTATTTGCTCAATATACTGGTGAATGCATAAAGCCATTGAACTGCGCCATGTGAATTGAGATTTTAATAGTGCGAGTGAGAATTAACTTGCTCATGATATAAATAGCGTGGTCATGGACCATTAAGATGCGGGCCATTGTGTTGCATAATAGAGTTTGCTTGCCAGTGAAGACGGTTATGTAATTCAAATTTTAGCACTCATTGCACTACATCAGCATAAGCTATATGTATTTGTGTATTGTTACAAAGGGCTGCCTCGTGTTACCTCTTTGTAGCTTATGAAGGACAAACGGTCTATCTAGGCACCATTTACAAGCTCATAACAAAGGGCAGTTATGTAACATCTTCCTGTTTCTTCATTTAAATCATAACTGGTCGTTGCAAATATGGGGGCATGCTATAAGCTTTGCTTTTTCCAGAGAGCATACCCCTGACGTTTCTCAGACTTTTCTCCTTTTTTCTTGATACAAGTGTATTTTTAGGATAAAAAACACCTTGCATACATGATAATGTAGTTGTAAAACACCAAGTCAAAATTGATGATGAACTATAACGATAATGATTATAGAGGGCCTCCTCCATTTCTTATCCGGCGATGTCCTTTACTGTATTTAAGAGATTCTTGAGCATTTTAATGCCTTTAACACAAAGTATGTGCTTTCTTCATACAAACATTGATAAAAAATCAAACTTCTCTTCAATCATAACGGCAAATTCATCTTTAGGGTTGTAGAATACCGGCAGCATGATACCGGTATTTTACGGTTAAACAACAGAAATTTTTAACAGTGCGCGCTTTTAAGGCTTTTTCCTCGCTAATGAAAATGACACAAATAATTTTACAGGAGATCATTCTAAGTCCAACGATTTATTTTATTAATCTTTATTTACTCCTGTAGTTTGATTAGTCATGAAATTCCGAAGAAAAAATCTTTATTACTAGCTCAAAGTCTTGAAATATTTTTTACATGAGATAATTTGTAAGTCCAACGAATTATTTTATTAATCACTTTACTCCCCGTAACAATTTTGGTGATCATGCCAGACAAAATTACTAGTGTCGATACGGAATGATTCGTAGACCTTGAGAGCTTTCTGAAAATTATTTAAACCACCAGGCCAGATAGCAGTTTTTGAAATAATGTAGTTATGCTGCTCGTACAGAAACGGATTATCTCTTGGAAACTGAGTACATTCGTGGATGAGCAGGTAGTCATTGTAGTCGGTGTCAAGGAAATATGTCTTACTTGGTACGTCATCTGGAAAAGAATAAGAAAAATGATATTTACTGTTGCGAAGATTGTTCTGTAGCCCGATCGCTTATAGCCTCGTCCCCAGAACCCCAAATTTTACCGGAAGTGGTCCAAAAAAAATCAGAAGAAAGCTACTATTTTTCGCATTTACCCTGTGAAATCGTAGGGCTAAAGAATGTTTAGTGTGGAAGTTATGAGCGAAAATATGCCCCATTTTGGTCGACCAATACTAATTTTATACAGCACTCTATGGGGCTTACAAAATCACCTTTTCAGGTCTCACATCAAAACGGATTGAAATATTGGCGCGAAAATTTACAGATGGAGTTTTGGGGTGAAGTCCATTCTAATCAAGATGAAAACTTCATCTACTTAAATCGGGCCATCCCCCTTTAACGGGTAATACATTCTTCATTCCTAGATTCTTCGTCAGAATGTTCTGTACCTTTCATTGGAGATATTTCCATAGTCATGTTATGCTCACGGGTAACATTTTGTCGAGAGTGGCAGTTAGCAGTCTCTCTTCGCTTAGATTCAGTTGTCCACCTCTTAATTATGGCAAATGAATATCATCGCCAAGGTTGTTAGCGTATACTCTTCGATACTCCTCGCAGTTGGAGTTATGAATGAGATCTATTGCATGCACAGATAGTTGGGTCATCTGGAGCAATTCCGTGACCGTGGAGAACAGAGCATTATTTTCCAGTGGATTTGTCTTCCATAAAGGTTTATGACAAAATTTAGCAGGGGTTCCCCTCGTGATGAAAGTGTGGGCGGAATCCAGGAGGGTGGTAAATCCAAAATGCAGCGGTCAAAAAATGAAAAATGCTTGCTGTAAAAAGGTAACCAAAGTGCTTGTTTTTGTTACAAGGATTAAATAAGATATCGACTGGATCGACTGCCTCGGTACGCCATTGTGGGGGTTGGTAAAGTTTGAGCTTCGAACATCAAAAATGTTTTGATCCCCGTTTCAGAGTCTTAAAATGTTTTGACCCCCCTCATACCTTCAGACAAAAACAGAGGCAAATTGCAGAGGCATGTACAGAATCCCTATAGCGGTGGAGGGGGTGACCAAGAGTAGAGCCAGCCCTTTTCAGAGGTAGGGCCCTGACCAACAAAGTCAAAGTTCATATCTCAAGTTCAGTAAAACTCTTTCAATTAAAAAACAAAAACAATTTTTTGAGAAAAATATTTACGGTAGTAGACAATCAAATTTGAAATTGGAAAAAAAAATTAGTAATAAAAATTAAGTAAAATTGAATTGATAGGTAAGGTAGAATGAAGCATAATGGAAGCGTTCGTGGAGAGTTCATACCCCCGTTTGGTAAAAATTCTTAAAACCTTTTTAAAAACAAATTTGCTAATGGAAAATATTGATGACCGGTTGTAGATAACCTGCTTTGCATTCAAAAAAGTGAAATATGTAAAATAGTAGTGAAGTTGTTTCTGGACTAAAAGATAGGGTGACAGCAAAGTGGACATGGTGCCGTCTAACCGAGAGTGGGTAAAGTTTGGGTGCCTTCGTCCAGCGCGAAGCGCGGAACGCTTGCAATTATAATCAGAAGCGCGGAACGCTTGCAATTATAATCAAGCCACATCTTCTAATAAAAAATTGATATTCCCAATTTATAATCATAAATTGATAATAAACAAAATAATGATACCTCTGTAAAGTTATGTTTTGAATGGAGCAAAAACATCCTTTTTGATCCCCCTAATACCGTAGTACTAGTTAATGTATAATGGAACGTGCACTCAGCAAATCAGCACTGTGTATGAACCCCCGTTCACGGGACACCGCAGTACGAATGGAAGAACATCGCTGTAAGTTTCCTTTATACTATGGGATTATGTAGCGATCATATTAAACGTGGTTCAGGGCAAGAAATAGCGTCAACTAATTTACAAGGCATTTGGGGAGATTTGACGTCAATTATTCCAACGAAAAAGGCCCAACTGTCAGACAAATGTAAAAGAAAGCAGTACGTACGGAAAGTATCAATAGCAATAGAGTAATCTGTTTCATGGGAAACAAAAAATCGTTGATGAGGTTTAGTTCTGTGTCATACTCTTACGATTGTTGGGCTATAATAATCTGCAGATTATTTTCCAGGATTGGCGCATCAATGAATTTCATTCGGGTACAATGACGATCCAGTAAGAAAAAATCGGAGTCATGTGCCACAGTGTACCAATACCCGCCATACAATTTTGTGATGGCAAACTCTTTCCTTTGTCTGACATTCGGCAGACAGGGCCCATCCCCCATTTGCCGAGCTAAAGGGGAAAGAGGTAACAATCTGACTTTGGACAGGCTGAATTTCAGCCTGCCTAAATATGGTCGCGTACAAGCAGTAATACTTTCAAACCCATGGTCAATGAAAGACTTTGTATTGAAGTGAACTCAACAAACTTACTGGAACTTATCGTTAACTATCTCATTTATCGACTGTTTTTATTCCATGGTTATGATGCTGTAAATATGCAGGTACACTTCATGGTACACTTGTTTATGCGTGTCTCTTCAATATGATGGAACTGCAAATGGTTGATAGATTGATGGTGAGGAATACAAGGTTTTATTGGTGACATTTTGTCTTTTGAAACAATATGAAACAAAAGAAATGTTCCGGAAGGAGAGCTGTAACAAATTTTACATTTTGAAAATCTAAACCAAATTATATCTCATTTTAAAGCTAGCAAAATGTATATTTCAAAATAATATCCCCTATTTCACACAAAAAATGCCAGTTATATATAATCTTGTAATTCTCAGCTCCCCCTCACGAAGTGTTACACTTGATCAATGATCATGCATAAGGGTTTTGCACTTCAAAAAAATCTTTGGAAGTGCAAAAAACCCTTATGCACTTTTTACCTTGTTTTAGTTGAAATCCACACACTGTAGGACTTCAAATGAATATTCCCAACATTGTATAATGCTGGTACCCATTGATACACCGGCTAGAGAGGAGAATTGCGTATCACTCCTTATCATCAACAAAATGAAATAATTTAGGGAAAGTCTTCATTAATTTTCGTCAAAATGAGCGCAAAATACACTATTTGTTTTCTGGGATTGTTATGGATTGATTCCACCTAGATAGACATTAATTGGTAAAAAATAAAATATTTACCATATAACACAAATATAAATATCTGATGCCATTTTATATTTTAGGGGATTTGTTAACCACACCTGTTTGACCCCATTCAAATTGTCTCTTTTATTTTTAAGGCATTTAAGCAACGGCGGCAACGTTTGACAACTGAATAAGTAGGGACACCAGCAAGGAGCTATTACCTGCACAAAAATCAGACAAATCGACAAATCCATTGATGGAATTAAAGAAGACGGGCTGTGTATAATAGGAACGGTGTGCCCATCTCTCTCTGTTTGAAGAGGTTAGGTCAGACTCCATTCCACCAATAATGTTAATGTCGAGGGATAGATACATCTCCTCTACAGCGAGTCTGTTAAACCCCAACATGAATAATGTCGGTACCCATTTGTACATTTGGGTAGAGAGGAATAAATCAGCTAAAACGCCTTACTCAGAGTGCAACCCATTGGCCAGAGCGGGCTCGAACTTGCAACATTGGCGTGATAGTTGGGCCGCTCTAATCCACTGGACACATATGCTATAAAATGGTAGTACACACAAATACAACACTGGTTTGAGGGGAGGTCGTTAATAACTACTTACCCAGCGTTGGAGTATTGGATTTACTTCCCGAGCCGCAGTCGAGAGAGGTAGTCCCGTCATTCAACACCAAGGGACAGTGATTTTCACTACTTTCCAGAAATAAAACCATGTTGTATTTGTTTTACTATAACCTCATAAATTTTGTATTTTCCAGCACTTAATGTCTACAGCGAGCCTGCCTAGTTCTCATGGTCCTACAGTCGATAGCAACTATTAAAGGATAGAGTATGGCCCGATTTAAGTATATAAAGTTTTCATTGATTGAATGGACTTTCACCTAAAATCCCCATCTGTAAAGTTTCGCAGCCGGGATATGTCAAAACCGTTTTGTGGGTGACAGCTAGAAACGGGATTTTGTGAGCCCCTAGAGTACTACTCGTGTAAAACTAATATGGGTCGACCAAAATGGATTACACTTTCGCTCGTAACACAAACAACCCAACCAAACATCATTTTAGCCCTACTAAGATTTCACGGGTAAATGAGAAAACTAGTAGCTTTCTTCTGATACCAAATTTTGACCACTTTCCGGTAAAATCTTCTGGGTTCTCTCTTGGGGACGAAGGCTAAGTACGATCGGGCCAGGACCTTTAAGGCTAACACTTTATCTACCTGGAGCCTCTTCTAAAATCAAAGAACCTATCTTTGAAGCAAACCCTGATTTTCATCTAAAATATCACAGCCCGGCACTTAAAAAATAATCTAACCTCAGCTAGCCTCGATGTCTCAAAAAACTCTTACCGTACTGTAGAACTCTAGGTTGTAGAACGTAAACGGAAGCCCACACAAGAAAATCACAAATTCTTTTTAACGCTGCATTTTCAACTCAAAGATGTAAGATCCCTGTCTCACATAGGAGTGCCAGATAACCAGCCCGTCGACATGGGGGGTGTGGGGTGAATACCCGCAGGCGATCCTCAAAAGAAGAGAGAAAGAAAAAAACGAGAACGCTTCGAACATAAGATTGAGTGTTAGAGTGCAATTACTTATTGACAATACTAGGATGAGTTCATTAGACCTTAGTCTGGACCCTCCAGCTGCTACCAATGAGGTTAAATGGGAAAGAGCATGATTTTATCATAGGCCTCTTCAGTTCAAATCCTGTCCCCCTACTATCTCAAAGGTAATACAAAGAAAGAAGCTCAAACGTCTGGGTGATTAACATAAGATGAAAGGTTTATATTTAGCCTTCTACCACCACCCACCATAAATAACAGACGACGAATTGAATAAGAATTATTACACGAGTACGCTTACACCCACAGTACAAAACAATTGATTATAACCCTTGACCATGTACACAATTTTTTTTGTACCTGGTCAATTTTGTTAAATTATTTGTTTTTTTTGGCCCTTTGCAATAACAACTCGGCAAATGTGCCATGTAAAATCAAAGTGTCTAGTATCTAGTTACTCTACCAGACTTCCAAATATAACAAATATTTAAAATGGCTTCCCTTGAAGCCACTAGTTTTTTGTGTTTCAATTTAGGTCCACGGTAATCAGATTGTTTAATGTGCCAACAGTACTTGTGATCAAAATGGGTAAAATAAATTTAAGAAACCACGAGCGCGGCAGTTGGCAAAAGGGAAGGGAGCCATGTGCCATTTCTCCTATTTGGGTACCCACCATTGTTAGGGGAATTTTCAGGCGGGGAGCTGAGTGATCAAGAAACAAATGGTAGAGAACTGTTCCCCCTAGCCCCCATTCACCATAAACTTATAGGTCTAATGGCCGTCGCGTGGGTAAGGGGGGCCGCATTCTTTTTTTCACTGACTTAATTAATATACTTTAATTACCTTTCAAATACCTTCTTAATAAGCTTTAAATCCAAGAGCTTTCCGGGGGCTCCGCCACTGGACGCCGGCAGGGCTCTGCTCTGCATCCAAACCCGTTTAAAGACATTGGCGTTCGCTATGGTTGGTTCCCTCGGCTGTATACATGTTTATATACTACGTACCCGTCTCAGGGGCAAAGTTAGAAACCAACTTTTTCCTTTGAATTTTAACCCCTCCAAAAGTGAACATCTTTAAGGTTCTGAATAGCTAAAGTCCAAGAGCTCTCCGGTGGCTTCGCGCCCCATGGACCCCCGTCAGGGGCTCTGCTCCTACAATACCCCACCAAACCCTTAAAGACATTGGCGCTCGCTATGTGTAGTTCCCCTTCGATAGTACAAGCTTTATATACTGTCCGTCTGAGTGAACAAAGTTAGAAACCAGTCTTTTCTTTGAATTGATTACATTTACCCCTCACAAAGTGCCATCTTGAAAGGGTTCTGTAATAGCGTAGCTCCACCTTCAGAAATGATTTATAGAAGAGGTTGACATGTCAAAAAGGGAAAAACATCAACTGTGGTTTTGTGAAGCTTCTTTCTCCGAGGCTTTGACATCAACATGGATTCGGTTTCCCAATAGGATACTGTCAAAGCATTGCCATCATGTATGGATTTGCCCACTAGCTTCGTGCAGACCAATGGGTGTACCCACAAAGAGTTCCGAATACTACTGGAATTCACTCCAGGAGATATTCTTGCTCCCTATCTTTTTGTAATCGTGGATGAATTACATCCCTAGAGTCTTGAACATCATAACGACAAGGGACTGTCACAATAAAAACCAAGCGTTCATAAGAGATCATTGTGCCACCGGCCAGAACCCTCGAGTCCCGTATTTTTGTGATATAGCAGAGGGGTAACCTTTGGGCAGAGCCCTATTACCCATGAAGGAGAAAACACGAAAATTACGCGACTTTGGAACAGCTCCAATTTTTCCAGCCGTTGATAAATATGCTAGGCAAAATGGTAACCTTTCCCACCCATTTTAAGGTTCCTTGTTGAAGATGAGTACGCTATTCTAACTACTACTCACTCACTATCCTGCTATATTTTACACCTACCATGTAGATTACACCAGTGACTGCTAAGGTTGCCCGGCCGTCGCTAACAATACTGTGCTAAACATCAACCATTCCTTTCTACTTCCTTCTCTCCTCTCTTTCCAACGTCCTCAGGTATTCAGCACTGCCCGGTAGAAGGGGAATTCGGCACCCCTGTATTTCGGCACACAAAAGTTAAAATTTACTGACACTTTGCCCGAGAACCGGGCTAGAAGTGACCCCAGATTGAATTAACCATTAAAATTGCAAAAACTGTAGTCGTGATGACCTCATTTAATTTAAAAATCCTAAAACCCATTCATGATTCAAACTGCGACTATTGTTTTTTCACAAAACTCGTTACCTCAGTAAAAACGGGTTGTCAGGAACCCTCTTACCAACTGATTTTACCATCGAGGGCGTGGACACGGCAGGGAACTTGACCAAGGTCTTCAAAATTAGTACTAACCTCTTGCAAAACTGGGTCGGTCTGCAAAAAAGAAAAGAAACGCCAATTCAAACCTAGACATCAGTACGAATTGCTGGTGCCAAGTCCAAGATTTTGATGCAAGTCTACCATGATGCGATTTCACTCGTTAGCTGTAATATTCTGTGGGGACGGGTCGTAAAAAACTCGCGATTTTTTCATATTTGCTGCACACTTTGGAAGCCGGGAATTCAATTTTAACGCGATCTACAAGGATCAATGAACCTAGTCAACCAACATTTATCGGTATATTGGTGGAATTGAATGCAGGAGAGGAGAAGACAGACACCAAATCGACTCAAAACTTGTGTGTGCTGTCTGCGGCGTGCATGGCGTTCTGGCATTATACAGGTATTTTGCATTGAAAATTCGCCATTTTTGTAAACACATGAGTCATAATGTCAGCGGGAAATTCGAAAATTGGCCAACAAATGTATCATCTGTAGTTTTATCCTTCAAATACATGATAGAGGAGATCGAGATATACACAGAAATGTTCATGTTGAAGGGTCAGGACTTCCGAAAAGAAGGTAAAAAAATAATGAAAATAAATATGAAAAATATTGATTATCAATAATTGTCTTTAACCAACAAAAAAGCGCTTTATTCTATAAAAATTAAATTAGGCTACTTACACATATCAATCAGCTACTGATTAGAAAATGAATCGATGTGAAAACAACATGAGACGATGCGAATATTCGACAGCGCAATACGATGATACAAGCGATGCGTGTGGTAAAATATTACTGAGTTCTATGCGCCTATGATGGTCACTCACATTGAACTCTCTCGTTTCTGACACTGGGTTTAGTTGCATGTGAAGTGTATTACTATATTGAATAATACTAGGATGAGTTGGTTGGTGTATGCTTGGACAGTGGGGGATTTACGAGTCAGCAGTGTCAGCAGCTGCTGACAGGGCCCCCCTTAAATATTGCTCTTAGGGCCCCCTCAAACACCCTCTAGTCGCACTAAAGGGCAACATTGCATCGCGAAAGCGACGCTAAAGGGCCCCACCTTAAACTGCTGACAGGGCCCTAGCTTTTCCTTAAATCCGCCACTGTGCTTGGAACCTCTAGTTTGGGACCTCCAGCTCAACCAAATGAGGTTAAATGGAAAAGAGCAGTGATTTTATCTATAGGCCTTCAGTTCAATCCTGTCCCCTACTATCTCATTAGGGTAATACAAAGAAAGAAGCTCAAACGTCTCGGTGATTAACATAACATGAAGAGAATTTATTTTTTTCCTTCTACCACACCACACCACAAATAACAGTCGACGAATTGAATAAGAATTATTACACGAGTACGCTTACACCCATAGTACAAAACATTTGAGTAGACCCTTGACCATGTACAACATTACAATTTTTTAGCTATTTTGCACTTTGAATAACAACATCGGCAAATGTGCCGTGTAAAATCAAAGTGTCTTGTATCTAGTACTCTGCTACGGTTAATGTTGTTATTCCGTCTCGCTATAAATCTAACGCATGCGCGAGTCATTGGTTAAGTATTTCGGTACAGCCGTTATCGATGTGCCATGTTCAACTGTTCGTCCACAGGCTCTACTAAACACACTCTATCGACAACTTAGCGTTTCCCAATAATCAATACACAACTAGGATAGTGGATATTTGCAATGGTTAGAAAATCACTGAACCAACAAGGAAGGGCCATTTATAACTATAATTTTCTGTTCGTTGCTCTAAAGGTCCGTTCATACCTCGCCCCACTGTACGTTACGTTGCGGATATATCGATGACTATCTGCGCAACCCAACGTAACTCGCAGAAAATGCAGTTTAAAAAAACGTTATTGCGGAACCGCAATGCAGAATTTTTGGTAGATACTGGAGTTCGCGCTACGCACCTCACCTCAACGCAGATGCAGTGAAGTAGGAACGAACCTTTAAACTGGAGAATAGGCGGGAAAGGCTTACAATCAAAATTGAGATTTTGGTATTAAAGAAAGCTCATTTTAATCATAACTTGCCCATTACTCACGGCTTGTAAAGACCACATGATCACACATAATCTATGAACCAATGCGATCAAATCTTTGCTTCTAATTGGTAAACTCCTGGAGCAATTACCCTAAACATTTTGGAATCAGCTTTAAAAAAAAATCAGTCGTTTTACTTTCTTCTCCCTTATACACTTGCGGGGGTACACGTTAAAAAAATACAAGTAATTAATCGAGTAACTGTGATTCTGATTTTCATTATGCATACATTATGCATGTAAACGAGATTCAAACGCACCTTTAATTTAAAGTCTATGGTCCGTATGCACAAAAAGTTAGACCAGGTTTAAAGATAGACCTGGTTTAAGTCAAAATTAGTTTCGCCTCAAATTGATAGTTATTCACACTTTCTACGTAAAGTGGAAATTTCCAAATAAATACAAAATACCTTGTGCCAGTGTAAAGGAAAATGTCTTTTCTGGTGGGACAAAATTAAACTTAGACCAGGTCTAAAGTTAGACCTGGTCTAACTCTTTAGTGCATACGGACCTAAAGGACTAAATCGGCAGTGCAGAAGCTAAAATACAAATCATTTTTTTTTTCAGTTTAAATCTAGGTGTAGACGCCAACGGCAACCTTTATCCACCTCTTACACGAGCTTTTAACGATTATTCATGATTGCCTCTACATAGAATCACGACGTAGCGAGTTCAAAAAGCGGTGACTAGTGGTGAAATTGAACTATCATAGGTCAAACAATATTTACTA
>JAMKCH010006899.1:0-31536 GCA_023653785.1 Ophioderma brevispina
CATCTATTAGTTGTTCCATCGGTTCAGGCAAGTCAGGTTTGAGGTAATTTTTGTGAGGTGGGACTATTTCATCATGGACGGACATAAATTTGATGTTTCCAGCTCCGCCATTAAATTACAATCAGGGATTCCGATTCTAATTACAAAATCGCTTCTTTTATGACAAATCCGCATTTTGGAGCATTACCACATGCAGGTATAGTTTACTAGACAATTACCAACAACTGTGCAAAATCTCAAATTTTGAAAATTGAGTGCACTCTTCAAAAATGTGCTATTATTGCTTTAATGGTTGTTGGATTGTGGTTGAATTTTTATAGCACATACCTTATTTATTGATTGCCAATTATGTTGTTTACCCGCCACTGCCTGCAAAATTTACAGATGATAAGGCCTACAATGTTATTTATTTATTGGTAAAACTCAGCAACACACAGGGTAAAACTGAACTTTACCTGTTTATAGCCAACCACAAAATTACTGAACATCCTTTGAATCCATTTTTGTTTCCATTCTTCAGTTCCGATTTAAACAAAAAAATGCAGTATTTTAATATAAAAATCTTTGGTTATGGCTCAGTGATACCTAGGTAGAGAATTCTTTGTACAATGTGAACTTGGAAGCTCATACCACTGGTACTTGTACTGTATAAATGGAATTATAATCATGCTAACTACTGCTAAAACAAAAATACATCGCGGTCCCCGGACCATAAGTGTCGTCTGCCGTCGCGGTTTGTGAAAGGGGCCAAAGGTCACATGAGGTCACCCCGCCCCCTCCTATCCACCAAGTTACATCATCGTAGCCCTTACGGAACTCACACGGTATGCAATATATTAAGGATTATCATTTTGACCGGCCAAAGGTTACATGAGGTCACCAAGGTCACATGTGGTCACCAACATGTCACCCCACCCCGCCCCCTCCTTTCCACCAAGTTACATCATCGCAGCCCTTACGAAACTCACATGGCGTGCAATGTATTAAAGGGGCTTGTTCCAATTTTGTCTATTGTGTTCTCTACTTGACATGGGAGCCAGGCACTTGTATACACTGACCAACAATTACCGTGGGAAACAAACTTGCGGTTTGATGCTAGACGCGATAATGCATATTGCAATGCCCTATTCACTACTGTGCTAATATTGATGGTTAACCAATTATACGGCAGTTTTTTGCCAGTATCTTGAAAAAGAAATGGGAGTTGCCAGCTGAAATTTCAGGAAAACAATGAGAAAAATACGGCCTTTCATCTCATATAAAAATTGATACTACTTCCGGTCAGGCCCGTCACCATGGGGGGGTGTGGGGGGTGGAACACCCCCCCAGTGATCCTCAAAAAGAGAAGAAAGAAAAATGGAAGAGAGAGAAGGAAAAGAGAAGAGAAAAGAAAGAGGGAAAGAGAAGAGAAAAGAAAGAGGGAAAGAGAAGAGAAAGGGGAAGTAAGAATGAAACAAAAGGAGAACGACAACAGAACGCATGAGATTGAACTCCAGACTTACATAAATCCAAATATCACAAATATTTGGCTTCCCCTCAAGCCAATTAGTTTTGTTCCAAGCCTAACCAACGGTAATCATGAATTATTAATGTGCCAACAGTACTTGTGATCAAAATTTGGTAAAATAAATTAGAAACACGCGGGGAGCCATTGGCCATTCCCCAAGTTTGGTCTACCAGTATTAGGGGAATTTTCAGTCGGTGAGCTGAAGTGTCAAAAGAAAAAATTGGTAGGGAACGATTCCCTATCCCCCAGCACCATACACTTATAGGTCTACTGGCTGTCATTTGAATTAATTACTATACTTAACCCTTCAAAAATGCCTTTCTTATTAGCTAAAATCCAAGAGCTTCCGGGGGCTCCGCCCCTGGACTCCGACAGGGGCTCTGCTCATGCACCGCATCCGTTAAAGACATTGGCGCTATCTATAATGTGTATAGTTCCCCTTCGGCGGTACAAGCTTATACTGCCCGTATCAGTGAGCAAAGTTAGGAACCAGTCTTTTCTTTGAATTGGTTACCATTTACCCTTCAAAAAGTGGTAATCTTGAAGGTTCTGAATAGCTGAAATCCAAGAGCTTCCGGGGGCTTCGCCCCCCTGGACCCCCAGAAGGGCTCTGCTCCTGCACCACACCCATTAAAGACATTGGCGCTCGCTATATGCAATTCTCTTTGGCAGTACAAGCTTATACATGTATACTACCCGTCTCAGTGAGCAAAGTTAGAAACCAGTCTTTACTCGGGTCTTTACTTTGAATTGGTTACTATTTACCCCTCAAACAGTGGTCATTTTGAAGGTTCTGAATAGCTTAAATCCAAGAGCTCTGCCCCTGCACCCCGCCAGGGACCCTAAAGCGAGCCCCTGTACCCCACCCGTTCAGGGCTTTCCAGTTTGCGCCTGGTTTGTGTCATGGCACTTGCGGTGTGCAGTTCAAACGGTCTGTAAGAACATCTACTTAGGACAATTTCCAACGGCCACTAAGTGGGCCCGAACCGTGCGCCATTAGTTGTATTGTTTTATTCGCTTCACACCGCTTCCAAGGACTATTACTGCAGCAATAACATTTCTTTACTTTCCACCCCCACTCTGACTAGCGGACGGCCCTGTTCCGGTGATGTGAAATCAAGGGTGTGTCCCAACAAACGATCTGAACAAGCACCTTTAAGGGTTAATATTTTGACCACAGACATACATACAGATACACACACAGATACACACACAGACATACGACCAGAGTAATCCCTTTGTGCCTTCTGCAATTCTTGCAGACGACACAAAAATGACTAGGTACTCTATCCCAATCACTAACTACAGTCCATTTATCTACCTCAGGTCAGTGAATAACATGTTCAGACAATATGTTTTGCTTGTGCGTTTTCATATCGCCTCTGTACGCGAGAGTTTGTATGCTAGCGATTTGAATCAACGCCTGCGATTGAATGCTGCGACCACTGTATAACACATTGACGCCACTGAGACAAGGAAGGTAGGAACAGCATTATAGTACCAAGACTTGCATTCAAGAACAAGCGTTGAGGTGGGGAGTCTTATTTTTCTTTGGTTTGATATCTGTACTTTGAAGGCTGCAATGGTAGTCCTTGTGGTATGGGCACAAATGTCTAAATTAGGGGTGTGAGAGGCCAGACAAAAAAACCAGGAAAAACACTGCAAAATTGGGTAAAGTATGAAAAATAGGCTGGAAATACAATAAAGCTGAAATTTGGCACTATCTTGGCGCTCAAGCAGCCAGACCAGCCCTGAAATGTTGTCACCCATCATGAAATTTCCTGATACTGCATGCCCATGGCCAGGCCAACCCTACTTGGGATGGAAATTGATATATCTTATTTTATGGATAACATCCTTCAACAAACCTTATGAATAACTAAGTAGATGCAAGCACAGATAAAGTACAAGAGTTTTATAACATGAATACTCAACAAAGAAAAAGATCTTTGCGCATTCCATAAAATATCCTTTGGAAGAGCATATACAGTGGTTTTTTTTAACTATACAAGATTAATTTACACAATATATATATATATATACATATATAATTCAGTTCACATAAAAACACAGAGACAGCCCAATACAACACTAAAGCTACTGTAAACAATCTAATCTTGTGAGCAATTTATTTTTGCAAACTTTGCAAGAGGTTTTAAATTGCAAAAATTAATTGACACAAATTAATATCTTTACAGTATCTTAAAGCAATAATGGCACATTTTTGAAGAATGCCCCCAATTTTCAAAATTTGGGATTTTTGTACAGTTGTGTTGGTAATTGCCATTTTAACTATACCTCCGAATGACAATGCTCAAAAATGCATATTTGTCATAGAAGAAGCGATTTTTTAACTAGAATTGGGATCCCTGATTGTAATTTAATGGTAGAGTTTGAAATGCCAAATTTATATCCATCCATGATGAAATAGTGCCACCTCATGAAAATGTCCTCCAACTTGACTTTCCTGAACCGACGGAACAATTAATGGATGAGCATCTACAGACATGTACATGGGGCGATTTCCAAGCTATTTCATATTGAAAGGATGTTTCCAGCAGCCGATGAATTAATATCGGAGATCTCTGATATTAATTTAATTACAAAATTCCTTCTTTTGCGACACAACTATTTGGTACTGATCAGAATAGTTGTCTGAGTCTCTCTATAGAGGTAACAGGTGTTTATGTAGGGGCTGCAACCAATCCATGTTTATGTAGGGGCTGCAACCAATCCATGTTTATGTAGGGGCTGCAACCAATCCATGTTTATGTAGGGGCTGCAACCAATCCATGTTTATGTAGGGGCTGCAACAAATCTATGTTTATGTAGGGGCTGCAACCAATCCATGTTTATGTAGGGGCTGCAACCTAATCCATGTTTATGTAGGAGCTGCAACCAATCCAGCAGCACCTTGGCCCAGCTGTTGACCTCCTACTGTGCTTTCAAGGGGTTTGAAGCCCAGCTCGTCGGTGGGTACGCCAAACGATGTCAGCTTGCTCTCGTATGTACGTAACAAGTCGTTGTGTGCCTGTGGAGTACACAAAATGCTTAAAATTTGTCAATTTTTTTGCTCTCACAAGTTATAAACTTCAATTTAATATGGTAATATCATTTAGTTTCCACTGAATATTGTTTTATCAAACTAAGTGTCCGCTTTCATTGTTAAAGTACACCAAAATTGAACATTTATGAGTTTCTTGCTTTTATAATGGACTTTGCAAGTCAGCTATCACCTTAAAGGGATTAGCAGCGATAATGCGAGAGAATCGAAAAAATGTGGAAATGCAAAATCAGGGATAAGTGTGTACAATTCCATATAACTGCTTTAATGTTGAAACAAACCACCAAATAGTGAAAAAAAAGAAGTATTTGAAGATATTTGTCATACCATCTGCCGCAAATAGACATACAGCGACGGCATCTCAAAATCTGCACTGAACAGCTGATTGCGGTTTACACCAGTACAAAATAACCAACGATCAATAATGTCTGTGTTCGAGGTCAAACTGTATTGATCATGGTGCACAATATCACGCTGAAAATCTGTGATATACAGCGGGAAAGGCTTTTTTGATCTCGAGTCGGAATTTTGATACGCACGTATAGAAATTACAGAATCAGATAAAAAAGTACTGCCTTGTCTTTAATACACGGATTTCAAGCCAACCACTTGCAGGTTATGTTCGCATATCCATGCCAGTAACAAAAATATAAAAATATGAATTTTGATGATTTTTTCGATATTTCGGATTAGCAAATCGCTGCTAATCCCTTTAAGTGAGTAATAACAATGAGTAAGATTTAGAATTTCAGTTATGAATCATTTTGTGCCCCATTAATGTTTACCTGAAGATTTTTAACTATTACTGATCAAAACAATTACTAAGATATTAAAATTTAGCCTAGAATTGCTTAATTTCTTACTGCTTTTGCGTGTGTCAAAAATGCCATGTATGAACACTAGTTTGCACAAACCACATGACCCAGTCTAAACCAATCACTTGCAATGTTACATACATGACAATGGCAACATGAATCGCACCATTGCAAATGTGGCCACAGAAAAGATAGAGAATTACAGATTGTCTGCTGACCTTGCAGTCATATTTCTCATCTTGTTTTCTATGGGCCTTACACATTTCTCATCGTGTTTTCTATGGGTCTTAAACCTACCTTGCATACTCTAGCCAGTTCATATTGCAGATCTTTAATAGCACTGTTCTTGGAATCCAATACATCCTGAAAAAAGAGCAAGCACAGGACACAAACTTAACAACATCACTCACTTGTAATTTACCCCATCATTTTTGTGACGTAAACACAGAGAAAATTATGGTCATCATTTGCAATTCTGGAAAACACCTGATATGCTGACTTTGACTGTGGGTGTTTCCAAGGGTGGGTGTAGGTGTTGTAAATCGTCTTCCCATCTCTCTGTCTCTGGCGTTTGGGCCAGACTCCATCATTTATACTCCTGGTGGAGAGAGAAAAAGCGATCGAGGTAAAGCGCCTTGCCCAAGTGCACAATACATTGCCGACAGCAGGGCTCGAACCCACAACCTTATGCTTATGAGGCGATCGCTGATCTAACTGCACCACACATAACTTCAAGTTCAAAGAATACTAAATTGACCATTGACAAATTATTTCTTGGCACTTGATTAAGGAAACCATTTCTGCTATTGTCTAGGTATATGCATTTCTGTTAAAAAATGCATTAAAGGTCCATGGACATGCTTTAAACATACTTATAATACCACCAAAAAATGGCTTTATTCACAGTATGTATTGGTATCAATGTAAAATCTGCATGAAGCAGTAATTGAAAAACCGTAGATTTGATAAAAATTGGGCATAATATCATGTGTTTCAGACAAGCTTTCAAAGGAAATTCCAAAACAAAAGTGATTATCGCGCTGGCAGCGTGACCCCTGAAGTGACGTCAGAGTAGCAAATACGCGTCCTGGTCGTCACGCGTGGAACCCCATAACAATAACACGCTCGCGCGTGGCCCAGTTTTCTTGCATGTATACGTACACAGTTGACTTCTCGCGGTATGGGTGGTATGTGTTGTATGGCATAATTTTTCTTGATTTGGTGCCTTAAAATTACGATAATAATACGCTGTATTGTTGACGGCTGTTTTTTCGTCGTCAAGCAATGTGTCATGAAGTAACGCATGGTGTCAATGTCCTATTGGTCCTGCTGTTATGCACGGCACTGTGCACGTGTGACGATGTGTGCGGTTAGCCCACGTGTGAGCTTTGTTTACAACTTGCTACTCTGACGTCATTAACAGGGTCAAATCCAACTCCAGCATCTTGAGACGCGTTCGCGAAAACAGCAGAAGGGCCTGTCCGTGGGGTATTTTTGTCCTTGAAATTTAACACTTTTCCGATGTTTACTTTTAAAAATCTGTGTTGCGATGTGATCAGGATACTGTTGAGGTACGAAAATGTAAGAAATTAAGAAAAGTCTACTCAGCCGTGTCCATGGACCTTTAAGCTTAAATTCATTCAACAAGTGATCTGTGAATCACTCAGTGTTGTCTGACATGTAGCTCCCAAACTTTCATGCAATTTTAATATTAAGCCCATCTGACAACTTGACCTCAGATGACATTGACCTTGAAATGTGACCTTTGACCTCATCAACATATGTAGATTCCCATATTGCATCAATGACCTCAATTTCGTTTGCAGTTTGTCTTAAAGGTGCAACGAGAGATTTCACATAAGGTGTCCCTTAAAAAAAATCGAAAGTACTGATTTTTGCCCTGATGTAAAGCTTTCCATCAAAAATAACCCAATCTGAAAGGATTAAGCTGAGAAATGTTTCTTTGGTACAAAAATGTTGAAATTTTTAATTTCGTATAGGAGCAAATACAAAATTCAGCCTATGTTTTATATTGAAATATAAGTAAGGCATTTTAAGGCATTTCTGTAGCCAAATACAAGGTAAGAAATCTATTGAGTGTCTGAGGGTTAAATGTTGTTTATAAAAGAGATCTACTGGTGTCCCTCTTAAAAAATCCAGTCTTTAAAAGGGAGACAACAATACAACATTATTAATTTATAAACAAGTTATTTTGCAATATACACATTTGAATGGAGTCTGATCTGAGGGTGTTTTTAATCAATCCCAGAATGCATTGCAGTGTGTCTAAGATGTACTGTACATAAAGGAATTATCAGCGATAATGCGAGAGAGTGAAAAAATGTGGAAATGCATTTTTTTAGCTCATAAATCAAGGATAGGTGTGTACAATTCCATACAACTACTATAAGGTAGGAAAATAGTGCAAAAAAGGAAGTATTTGATGAAATTTGTCATACCCAGAGATGCCAACAATGGAATTTAAAGGTGCAACGAGAGATCTCACATATCAGGTGTCCCTACAAAAATCGAAAGTACTAATTTTTGCTCTGATGTAAAGGTTTCCATCACAAATGTCCCCAACTGAAAGGATTAAGCTGAGAAATGTTTCTTTGGTAAAAAAATTATGAAATTTCTAATTTCGTATAGGAGCAAATACGAAATTCAGCCTATGTTTTATATTGAAATATAAGCAAATCAAAATCACCCTTTTTCTCTCTTTTAAGGCATTTCTGTAGCCAAATACAAGGTAAGAAATCTATTGAGCGTCTAATCTATATGAAATTACTACTATGACACCATATTTGGGGTGGCTCAAAATCTCTCGTTGCACCTTTAAAAAAAGGTAGATTTTGCGAGGAGCACTTGCACAACCGAGCCCCTCTTGGCCGGGGTTCCAGGGGCAACGGATGGGATCCAAGGGCAATGCCCCGGTCGGGTCGAGGGGGCGAAGCCCCCCAAAGCTCCTGCATTTCTATTGCTTTAAAGCAGTTTGGAGCCCTTAAATACAGACATGCCAACTTTGGAATACAGCTTTCAGTATTTCATAGACCAAAAATCAATATTTTTGACCCAAGAATGACATGAAAAGGTTAAATGTAAAAGGCTAAACTTTAAAAGCTCATAACTTGAAAACTAAGCTACCTATATATATATATATATGGACTGCATCATGAGATAGAGCTCTTTAAAATACAGCTTTTCCAGAAAAAATGGACAGAGCTCCACCGTCCGACAGCCCCATTTAAGGAACTGTCAGTAGAAACTAAGTCCATCTGAGAATTTTTTATATTACATGAAAAAGGAGGAAAGTCTAAATTTTCAAGGATCATAATTTGACAACTGCATCATGAGAGAGCTCTCTGAATATCTCTCCTGAAAAAAAAATATGAAGATCTGACAGTCCCCATTTAAGGAACTGTCAGTATGACTATGGACACAAACCATGTGGAGAATATTGTTTAAGTACTAGTAGCACATTAAAAATTTTAAGTCTAAACTTTAAAGGCTAGTAATTTGAAAACTAAGCTACCTATGCACATATGAACTGCATCATGAGATAGAGCTCTTTAAAATACAGCTTTTCCAGAAAAAATGGACAGAGCTCCACCGTCCAACAGCCCCATTTAAGGAACTGTCAGTAGGAACTAAGTCCATATAGAGTATTTTTTTAAAGTACATGAAAAGTACCAAGGCCTGAACTTTTGAAGCTTGAAAACTTCAAAACAAAATGGCTATAACAATGCATTGTTTGTTGGTATATCCCTTTGCACCGTTGCAGTTAAGTAGTAAACTAAAATACCATCAGAAGACATTTAGCATACAGCAGTTAAATGGTTAAATCAAAATATTAATGTGAGTGAACCATCCGAAAGTCGGGAGAAAAACAATGTCGGAAACCAGTTTGACAGACTTTATAAATTGAAAATCTTTCAAATCTATGTTCTTTTATTCACTCTGAAAAGATATTGCCCTCTTTCCTTAACTTTATTGTTCTGTATTTATTTATTTTCTTTCCTTAAATATACAGAAAATTAGGAGATTTGCTAGCAAAACCGGGAGACGGGAGAACAAACGAAAAATCGGGAGTCTCCCGCGGAAAACGGGAGAGTTGGCATCTATGCATACCGTCTCCGCAAACAGAAATACAGCGATGCCATCTCAAAATCTATACTAGACAGCTAATTGTGGTTTACAGTTGTACAGAATAAACAAAGATCAATAATGTTTGTGTTTGAGGTCAAACTGTACAGGTCATGGTGCACAATATCACGCTTAAAAATCTGGGATATTCACAGGGAAAGGACTTTTTGATCTCAAGTCGGAATTTTGATATGCACGTATAGAAATTACAGAATCAGATGAAATATACTGCCTACCACTTGCAGGTTATGTTAGCACATCCATGCCAGTAACAAAGATACAAAAATATGATTTTTTAATGACTTTTTCGATCTTTCGGATCAGCAAATTGCTGCTCATCCCTTCAACACATGTCAGTACTTAGGGATAAAATTGTTCAAAGAAGTTTAAGAACCATAAGACATTTCATGATCATGCTAAAAATTCCCATATTAGCACCTTGTGGCCTAAAATGAGTGTAAAAGTCAGGGGATTTGTGTGTTAAGAATAGGATTTTTGTGGGATCATAAGACATTGAAGTGAAATTTACCAAATCTTGTGTGCAATGTGGTATGACTCAATACATCCCTCTAGACTCTTTATCACTTTTTATCCACTCCATTTGCGGGTGACAACCGTAAGAGCCGTAGGGTCCAGATTGGAGGCAGATAGCACCTCGTTCAGCTGTGCTTCCTTCTTCTCCAATGTCTGCAAGAGCGCCCAACTTCTTCTCCAACAACAGGTTCCTTGCAGTTGCTCTTCTGTTGTACTTCATTATTGGCCTTGACAAATTGCGGTATAACTCATCTCGTTCCTTTTGCATCTGAGATCAATCAGGACCACATGGATTCTTTTATTTGTATTTAATTCATGTGTAGGTCTCTTGACAGATGACAGCCTTCAATAAACACAAAATAAAAACATTTTAACCAAAACAAGAAAATCAAAGAAACATTGTACAATGGCAAGAAAGTTTGCTACAAGGCTGACTTCAGGCCAAGAAAAAAAATGAGTCTGAGAAGATGTACATAATTGCTTTGTTACAAATTGTTTTTTAGCACAGAATTTTTTAGTTTTACTCACTTGAATTTTTTTTAAAAGCGAAACAATGAAAATTCGAAAATAAAGTGGGTAAAAAATGCCACAATTTTTTAAATCCTGCATTTCGCATTAGATTGTTTTCCAAATTTAAAAAAAATGCATTTTGATTTTTTTTTTCACATTTCTTGTGAGACAAACTTTTTTTTGGAGGGGGCTTACCCTCTCGTACCCTTTCTCTAGCAAACCAGAAGTTCAGTCAGAAAGACATAGTATTTTTAATCCAAATTCAAAATTACAACTTCTATAAAAAAATTAATTCTGCCAAAACAGCTACATTTAGTACTCTATCAATCATTTGTTAGCTTTCTTGATGTCTCTTTGCATCAAAACACTAACCATTTTGACTACTTACTTTAATCATCCTCCTCCATTCTTTCAAACCATAACCCTTTGACCACTATCTGCCTTTTTACAGCTAATTACATAATCTATTAATTTCAATAGCCAGTGTCTCAAATGCTTGCTTAAGAAAGTAGGGTGGAAACAAGGTCAAGCCCCATTGAATGCAATGGACGTTGACCTTCTGTGCCCCCTCCATCGGCAACTATGTATTTTAGAGAGTCAAAACTATTCCTTATTTTAATCCTATGAACTCCATCAATAATTTGCACCATTTTTTATCTGAATCGGAGTAACTTTAAAATTTGACCCCTGTACAACTGAAATTGACCCTTTTAATTGATTTTTGCTGTTTTTAGCATATAACTTTTAAACTTTACGTTGTAGATAGTATAAACTATACCTTTCCTGAATCCTTGTGGTTAGACAAATAACATGGTATACTTTTCAACATGATTGGATCAATTTAAAAATTTGACCCCTGTAAAAACCTTGTCTTGGCCCCCTTTCATTAAGGCACCATTTGCAGCACTTAAGAATCACGTTTCAGGGGTCCCTGTCAGTCTGTCAACATATTTAATCACTCAAACCTTTTGTACTTGAGATGTGTTACAAATGTCTGTTAGCTCCCGGGTTATTAGGTCATGTCAACACCTTATATTACTTTTCTTTGTGAAAACAGACACTTAAGCATTTTAAAGCAGTCTTGAAGATGCAACTTACGACTGTTTTTAGACCTTAAAAAAGTCGGATCCCGACTTTTATTAGCAAACAAAGCATAAAAATCATAATTGTTACGCTCAGCCACTTCCAGGGGTCTTTAATACAACAATTTCCATTTGTTCGATTTGTTTTTACATTGTGAAGAAATCGCTGATAGTGGCTTTAAGGTGTTTATCTTTTTCATTTGCTAGTCATGCTAAATATTCAATGTAAAGATCCCATCAATACTACTTACCTTTTCAAATCTCTGTTCCAACACTTCATGTTCCCATTGTAAATCCCTACATTCCTGATCCATAACTTTTAACCTTGCTTTAGCACTCTGTAACAGGAATTCATCATACAAATAATTAATAAATTTGCAAGTTCAAACATTAATCAAAACAGTTTCAGTGAAGCATTCAAATTTCAATTTGTTCAGTTTGTTTTGTTTGCCCCAAAACAAAACAGTTCATTTTTAAAAAGCATTATTTCATTTAAAGACAGTTATCATTTGTATTTCACTTTCAAAACTGTAAGAATTTGTAAAGCACCTTATCTTTTGATGAAACATGAATTAAAGTTGCATTTTTTGGCTGTACTCCATGTACATCTCAAAGCACAGGGCCATTCTGAGATCCAGTAATGATCACAATCTATACTCAAAAACATACTAATCAGCTTAAAGCGAAATGCCAGGCTAATATAATTTGCGCTTCAACATATTATAAATACATTTTTGTTTCAAATGATTGTCTTTCAGTCAGAAAAATGACACTATATTATTCATATCAAAGTAAAACGTTTATAATATCTTCCGTATGATTGCAACCATTTTGATCGGCCCACGAGAAACATTGAAATCATGATGGTATAGTACATAATGTGTCTTGAAATAAGTAGCCAGTGAAACACTAGTGAATGCCATAACCAAACCTTTTCAGCTATATTCTGGTCAAGAATCTGCTAAAGTTTTTAATCGATCGTTACTGCTTTTCTACTGGACACACTATATAATCCGATTTTCTGACCAGGAGTACCCCAGACATTCCTTAGACACCTGTTTTTATCTATTGACTTTCAAAGTCATACAACGTCACCAATGCCGAGCGACGTCACCAATGCCGAACATGGCGACCTCCATGGGCAACATTTATTAGTTAATTCTGCTAATAAGGCAATCTATATTGCAGTAGATATTATTTCTTTCAGACCGCAAAGACATCTTTTATAACATACTTAAATTAAAAACTAGCCTGTTAGTACACTTTAACAGCTTATAGGCAAACAATGTGAACAAATGGCACCTTGTTTGTACCTTGGGGAAAACCAGAGAACCTGGCTACCCGCATGAATATGCTGTCAACAAAACCAAATGTACAGTCAAAATTTCCAACAATTAGCCCCTCCTAGGATTTAAACACCAAACACTAAACCACTAGCTTATTCCTCCAACAAGCAGACTTGCCTACATTTAATCAAAGATGACCCCACTTACCGCCAGTGATGCCTTGTCTTTCTCATAGTTAGCCAACTGCCTGGTCAATTCAGCCACTTCTTCTTTGGCCTTCTCCAGTGGTTCCTTGAGACGCTTGTTCTCCAGCTGAATCTCGTTCATCTGTTTCTCCATCCTCTCTTCTTTCTTTTTCATCTCTTCTACTTGTTCCTAAGTATGCAAAAAGTAATTACAGTAATTACAAGTTTGGCAAGAGATTTTATGTGTGGGAGATGCGAGAAGGGTGATGGCGGGATGGTGGAACAGAAGGAACAGTTGAGTGATGAGGTGGAATCTGTGAAGGAGTTCACGTACCTGGGGGACAGGGTTAGTGGGTTCGGGGGATGCAAGGTGGCTGTGACAGCTACAGTGAGGCATGGGTGGGTGAAGTTTAGGGAATGTGGAGAGTTGTTGCAAGGGAAAAGATATCCTTTGAAGATGAAAGGTATGGTGTAAAAGAGCTATGTGAGATCAGTGATGCTACATGGGAGTGAGACATGGTGTCTGAGTGAA
The DNA here is from genome assembly GCA_023653785.1 of Ophioderma brevispina. Taxonomy (NCBI): domain Eukaryota; kingdom Metazoa; phylum Echinodermata; class Ophiuroidea; order Amphilepidida; family Ophiodermatidae; genus Ophioderma; species Ophioderma brevispina. The sequence continues at coordinate 13,659 of JAMKCH010006899.1, forward strand.
AATGAGATGGGGATTCTGAGGACAGAGAGAGCAATGATGAGAGCGATGTGTGGTGTGAAGTTGATGGATAGGATGAGGACAGAGGACTTGATGCAGATGTTGGGATTGGAGGAGGCGATGGACCGTTTGGCGAAGGCGAATAGTGTACATTGGTATGGGCACATGTTGAGGAAGGATAACGGGCATGTTTTAAGAAGGGCTTTTGAGCTTGAGTTGGGAGGTTTGAGGAGGAGAGGACATCCAAAGAAGATTTGGAAGAAGCAAATGGAGGAGGAGAGTAGGAGGGTTGGTTTGAGGATGGAGGATGCATTGAATCGGGTGAAGTGGAAGGAGGGAGTAAGGGCAGTTGCTGCGAATGTGAGGTGAATCCGGCCACCCTCGTTCACGGCGACAAAACCGAGTTTAAAACTTTGGATTTACTACTACTATACTACAGAACAAACACGTCCAAGAATTACTTCTTTTCTACTATTATTTCACTTCCAATTCAACCACTCCAGATATCTACTGGCGAGTGTCATGATTTTTTGTCCTTAATTTTGTTTCATTCACAAGTTAAGCATTACTGTCTTTTGATTCATTCAAACTTATGCACTAATTTAAGCATTACTGTCTTTTGATTCATTCAAACTTATGCACTAATTTAAGCATTACTGTCTTTTGATTCATTCAAACTTATGCACTAATTTAAGCATTACTGTCTTTTGATTCATTCAAACTTATGCAATAATTTATTCCAGTATGATATGTAAGCATCTTATAGCTTGTTTGTACATATATCCAAATGATAAGCTTGACGGTAAGCATTACCTTTGATCTTGGGCACTGGTGTGTTGTGCATGTTGTTAACCTTAACTGCTCAACAAACATGAGTATCATATTGAATCCCTGTTTGTCAGGCAGTCTATACAACTCAAAGGTAGAGCACTTGCCCAGAAAGCAAGAGGTCCAGGGTTTGAGTCCCCATGCCAGCTCATGACATCTGAGTCTTGGATGTGTATGCCTGTGCATGTTTTGCTATTGTTCTAGCATGTGATGTATGATTCTTTCTCAATCTTCATGTAAAATACTGATAGTGCACATTGTTACAACTGATCGATATACTCCATTTCCCTACCTCCATTCAGTGGCGTCAGTGCAAGATTTGATGTTCGCACCAGTAAACCGTGTAGGCTGGCTTAAAGCAACAGCATTTTTACACATGCTCGCACAGAGATGGCATATCTTGACGCATGCGTAAAAGCTGCGTCAAGGTTATGACATCACTGCACATAGGTAGAAAAATGGACTATAGTCTAGAAATTGGAAATTCAGGCATATCTCAACAACACACACATGCACAAAAAAGCTCTCACGGGGAACACACCAGACAAGGCTGGCTAATTTCTCTCAAATGAGCCAACCAAAATTTTGACATACATGTAAGTTAAATACCTTGAGTGAGTTTATAAGTGCCAGATTATTGAGTGTGATGTCATTGTAGTAGTTCTTGATATCGCTAAAAGCCTTCTCATGGTTTCTCATCAGCGTGTTGATTTGACTGTTCTTTCTCTCCTCGATCTCATGTATTTCTGTTTTTCTGCGAAGTTCCAGCTCCTCTCTTAACTGCCTCATCTTCTGTTCATACTTAGCTTCAATTTCTGCTCAAAAATGAATAGTTTTTAGAACCTTTTTGTCATTAGGTTTAAATGGTTAACCAAAAAGTACAGAATAAATCAAAATCAATGTGAGAGATGTCATTTTTAGTCAGTTCCACAGACCCCAATTTTGATAGCATAGGTGGAACATGTAACGCAACCTCCAACTACTCCTATAGTCCATGTCTCTACCTCTGTGCAAATGCTGTCTTTGTGCGCGCGCGTAAAAGCGCCGTCGCTTCAAGTCAGCACGAGTGATTTACTCTTGCGACCAACAAATCTCGCAATGACGTCGCTGCACGGAGGTAGAGACTATACGAACAAAATGCCCAGGAGATTCTCATTGGCAAAAATTAGGTATAATTGGAATGCCTAGCCGGCATGCCTCAGCACCCATGCATATTGCTTCCGGTTGGGAATTTACCATCGGTTTTATTGGTAAAAAAAGTAATCTCACAGGTACACGTTGCACACTTAAGTTTCTGAGGGGTATATTCTCTGTCAGTGATCTCCTGAGGGTAAATTGCCCACCAGCATGCAACGCAAGTATTTTTGGGTGAATGCCTAGCTGGTTGTCATCGGTAATTGGATGCAAAACCTGTTCAAAGTCCTTTTGGAGTTCAGGCATCATGCGCAGTCCAGGAATTTGTCAAAGGTCAAGTAGAATGGTATACTTCCTGTTTACGGCGATCCCTGTACGGTGATCCCTGTACGGCGATCCTAAGCGGATCAGCCCGTCTCCCTCCCCAACACCCAACCCGCCCGTCTCCCTCCCAGCCCCTGCCTGTCCTCCCTCCCTACACCCCCCCCTCTCCCTCCCCGGACCCCCGCCCCATCCCCCTCCCCGGACTCACTCCCGCCCGTCCCCCTCACCGACACACCGCCTCCCCCTCCCCCACACCCCGCCGGCCCCCCCCTGCACCGCCACCCCCCCCGCCCTTCACAACCCCGCCCGTCCCCCTCACCAACACCCCCCGCCCTGTCCCCCTCACCTCACCCCTCCCGTCCCCTCACCGACACCGCCTCCCTCCCCTACAACCCGCTCTTCCCCCTCCCCTTACCCCCCGCCCCCCTCCGTCCCCCTCCCCAATACCCCAACGTTCCCCTCCTCCTGCCAAACGCCACCCCTCCCCGATTCCTCCACTTTCCCCCCCTCCCGCTCCCCGACCCGACACCTCACCCCACCACACCCGACAACCCTCCCCTCAATCGAGACCAACCCACCCCCCTCCCAGGACAAACCCACCATCCCCCTCCATGAAGACACCCCACCTCCCCCTCCCCGAGATACCCCACCCCTCCCCTGAGACACCCACCGCATCCCCTCCCTCGAGCACCCCACTCTCCCCGGACCCCTACCCCTCCCCCTCACCGAGACACCCTCACCCCTCACCCACACCCTCACCCGAGACTCCCTCCCGAGACTCCCCTCCCGAGGGAATCCCTGAGGAAACCCTACCCCTCCATCGCTTCCTTCCACCAAGGTCACATCATAGCTACAGACTCCAGAACTTGTATACAAGCCTTGCAGGAAAATTTTTCTTAAATTGATACTTAATTCAGCATAATTATAAATTCCATCTCAACACCAGAGAGGCTCATTCGTCGCTTCAATTCAAACAAATGAGCGCCTTCCAGACAATCCTACACCAAACGATTGGGAGTTTGAAGCTTGACCGGCAACTTACATACAGGCAGCACCTCGAGTTGAGGGTATCTTCGAGGAAAACCCTCCTGTGCCGACTTGCTGGATCATCGTGGGGTGCCAGCCCAATGACCTCTTCTACGTTACCACCGACTTGGCCTGCGTCTTACAGACGCTGCTGACTATGCCGCCCCAGGCATGGTGCAAAGCTCTCACACAAAGAAGCTGGCCACAGTACTCAACGAAACCTTGGAGAACCATTATGGTTGCCTCCGTCCCACTCCATCGAGTCTCTACCCGTACGTTCAGGAATGGCACCTGCAGTGCTTCGGAGAGAACACCACATGCACAAACTAGGATACAAGGCTGTGTGCTGGACACGAGCACCTGCTTCATATTCACTGTCAAAGAATCACACCAGCAGCTCGGCAGACAGAGAGACTGTGCTTCGTAGACACGCTGATAAACACTCCAGCCCCCCATTAACATCTTACAGACACGGAACACTGCCTGGTTAGAAACTTCAAGACCAGACCAAACTCACTATACACCTATGACAGATCTACCACCTGGTAGCAATCTTCCACGCAAGGAAGGAAGGGGTCACCTTAAACCGGATTCGCACAGGAGTCGGTCGCTCAATATGCAAAGAGGGGGCCGCGACCATCTCCAGCCTGCCAGTGTGGTTCTCCATCACAGACTGCGGATGACATTCTCAAAGAGTGCCCTACCTTTCGTCCACCGGTGCCATGACTTCTCAAACCCCAAACAATCACAGTGAGCTAGCTCCGCCGTCTACAACATATTTAGCTGCTGCCTCATACGCAAGAAGTAGAAGAAATTATCATATTTTACGCCCCAAAAGCTAATCAGGTCAAGAACTCATCAACCCAACATTTTTCTTTCCACCAAGTTACAATAATTGTAAAGCCCTTATGGAACTCCAGAATAATCCAACAGAATCTGGGCCAAATGTTGACCATTGTCTGGGGGCAATATTGACTTTTTTCCTACCCCCTGACAACCCCAGGGGAGGACCCCTGGGGAAATGAATTACATGGTTAGTAGTGGGGGGTTCCCCCCCTACAATATACCCAAGTTTGGCTCTCTATCTCCTCCCATAAAAAAGATATGCCCAAATGTTCCAGGGTTAACACTCACGGACGGACATACGGACGGAGCCTAATTTATAGTCCCCCCAACTCATACCTTCTTCGTTCGGCCGGTGACAAAAAGGCTAAAAGGGCCAGAAAAGTAGATTTTAACAAAAGCGTAGCGAGCAAAAATTATGTTTTTATGCTTTTTTTGTGGAAAAAAGTCACACAACATTGCATAAAAATTTGCCCCCCACGCCCCCCCACCAGCGGCACAACCCCAGGCCCCCGCCCTTTTTTTTTTTTTTTGTTTTGGGGGGGGGGTGGGGGTCGAATTTGGGAGAAATTCCCCTTTTTAAAAAAAAATTGCCCCTACCCCTAAAAAATCCGGGTTATGGGCCTGCTCAAACTTTGCCATTATGTTGCCGACCTTGTGTCTCTGTCTTACCTGCTCAATTCATTTCTGATCTTGTTCCTGAATCCGAAGAGATACAATCTCCCAACGTGCAATTCCATTCCTGAACTCCAAAGGGCTTAAGCTTCTCTTCGAATCAGACAGAACCTTTACAAACACTATCATGAGATACCCAAGTTCTTTCTGAGTTGGAAGATACGTTACAATACGGCCCACTTGTGATGGATGGTCACTTATGGCCCGTAACGCAGGGGTACATTTGTGCCCCTTCCCCCAAATTTTCACAACAAGGGGCAAAGGGCCACCTTTTGATGATTTTTTGATAAAGAGGTTCCAAATTTAGAGAAATATTGCAAGCAGTTTTCCACTTTTTGGTGGTGAAAATTGTCAAAAAGTCCAAAAAGGACCATTTTAGGAGGTTCCGCCATTTTTAATTACCAAAAAAGGTCCACTTTTTTTCCGAAAACAAGGGTCCACTTTTTTGAAGTCCCCGCCCCCCCCAAAAAAATTCCTGCATACGGCCCTGAAATGGATCACAACAGGCGGTGACCACTGGACAAATGCCCATAGACATTTTGATCGCGATGGTGATAGCGCCACCGTTTTTGATAAGTCTACATAATTAATATCATAAACTCTTTCCATGACGACACCGGGGGATGAACTAGCGTAACAGCGCCACGCACGACTGGCGAACTATAAAAGCTACGATTTCATGCAGATTCAGTGTGCAGTCTGCATCCATTCCTTGATCGAGTGTCCTACTCCCGATTTATTTAGGATCCCTGGTCAACAAGTTGGTCATTTTGGAAATGCTTTCAATTTAAAAAAAATCCTTCTTTCTCTAACTTCTTCGACTGGATGAGGTTTAGTGGAATGAGGTAGAACTGCAGAGCTCACATTGGGAAGGATCACACTAGGTAGGAAATTTGTTTGTCGTGTAGTCCTTGACTTACCTCTAGCTTCTCTTCTTTCAAAATCTGGACCTGAATTTTGTACCATTCGTCACTCTTTTCTGAAAATAAAGAGATTTACAGTCAGAAGAAAAGGAACAAAACTGACGATCCTTCTTCAGCTGTTTAGAGCCTGTTCTCTGTTTTGCAGACTGAATAAACATATTTAGGCCCCTTATGCACAAAAAGTTAGACAAGGAAAAAGGAAAAGTCCTTTTCCTATGGGACTAATACACTTAGACCCAGGTCTAAACTTTGACCTGGTCTACTCTTTTTGTGCATACGGACCTAGGTTTTCCAGGTTTTCCCTTCTATACAGATTGTTGCCATTAAGAGCCCTGGAACATGCAGTTTGTCAACCTTATTAGACTGTTTTCTAAAACTTGCCCGATAATTATTTTATTTTGCACCTCATTCCTTCATGAACTACTATTCAAAATTTGCTGCATATTTTCCCTTTAATTCTGGGATGAAAACTAATGACAACTTTTGGAGAGCAATGAACATTTTTTTCCAAAATAACTTTCGATGTGCTGATCGTGAGGTGATAACTTGCCTCAAGCACCTGGTGAGTGTGTATATGTGATGTGTACAGAAACAACAATAATATGGACCACATACATTATACCTTAAAATAGCAAATTTTAGTTTACACTATTGCCTGCATTCACTATTTAAAACAATAGTCGTTTCACATGCATGCGTGCATGTACGGGTAAGTTTACGTTCATTTTGTGTGTGTGGGTGTGTAGCATGCATGCGTGTGTGCCTCCTGCGCATCGTGGCATGGTATTTGATGTGTGTTTGAATGTGTGTGTGTGTGTGTGTGCGTGCACTGTGAAGTTTTCCATCAAAGGATTGTTTTTAATTTGATTAAACAATGTCCACCTACACTACTAATACTGTTTCAATTCATTTTTCATTGGAATGATATCAATGAAAACGTTGCGACTACGACCTAATAAAATATTCATGAGTACAAGTTCAGATATCAAACCTCAAGGTTGACAGGGACAGTGATGAAGCGAAATTGTTACATTGCAACTTTAATCATGTTTAAGTTTTGAAATATCACAATCAATACTTCATACTTACAATTTTAAGTTCTTGATGATGTTTCCTGGCCAACTCTTGCTCCTTCACTGTACCTTTACCCTCGTTTATCTTCCTCAACTCTTCCTTCTTGTGCTCGGTTGTCTTCTTGGGCCAACATTCGAGCCACCACGGCACTCTCTGCTTTTAACTCGGATATATTGTTCTGTGTTCGTACAGTAGATGTTTCCATTCACCACCTTAACCTTTTGTTGTAAACCTGTTGGAGCAGAATTGGCAAATCAAGGGTATTACTCCCAAGCATGGATGTAGATATAGATGGGGATGAACAAGCGCATCTATTTACGCATGTGGTTATCATCAATACAGTGGTGAATAGGCGGTGTTGCAATCTACTCCAACTGGGGGTTCCCCTCGCCTCACAAAAGCCCTATACAGATCCTTTAAACAAAAGCACTCTTCAGTCATAACACCCCCTCTTCATACAATTAGATTATGAGCTCGCCCAATTGTTCAATGTTTGCGTCAGCTTTGGTGAGCTATTTTAACGCAATATATGCATGGTAATACTTTGGGAGTCTTAAATGGAGTTTAGCATTTGCTAATTTTCAATCAACTCAGATTTTTCACAAGGCATGTGCATTTCCTGAGAAGGAGCTTCCCAAATTCCTCACTTTTGGAGCCATGCTTATTTTAATTGTGATAAAATTACAATTTAAAAAATTTATGAGGGCACATGTGGTGCAGTTGGATCAGCGTTTGCCTCATAAACATAAGGTTGTGGGTTCGAGCCCCACTGCCGCCAATGTGTTGTGCACTTGGGCAAGGCACTTTACCTCGCTTGCCTCTCTCCACTCAGGAGTATAAATGGGTACCAGCATGTGCTGGGAATGTAAAAAAGACTCACTGTGCGGGAGGAGTAGTGAACCCCCACAGCAACATTATATGATGGAGTCTGGCCCATAAGACCAAGACAGAGAGATGGGCACTCCACCTGTGGGCGCACCATTTACCTTTACATTACAAACGGTTTGAAACCATTTGAAGCTTTTTTAAATATCTATTGGACCCTGTATAAGCTAAAATTTGAACTTTGACCCTTTATATGGTTTTCAGCTTATAACTCCGTAACTATAGGTCAGAAATAGCACTAACTACACATATTTGGAGCCCTGTGACCATACCAACAATTTTTTTTATGGACCATTGTTTCCAATTTTGACCCCTGTAAGATCTTTCATGAACCCCTAATTTGTTTTAAAGGTACCCCTCCAGAGTGGCCATTGTAAATGTATGTCACAGCATTAGGAACTCCTGCCATCAGTGCTTCTTTGCCCCCCAAAATGGTACCAATACAGCTTTTTGGGATCGGGGGGTACTGCACAAGTCACTGGGCATCCTGTATATCTAGAAAAATGACTTTTGCCACACGGGACGTGGGGCGCCCTGGAGATCTAGAAGAACAACTTTTTTGTGAATGCCCAGGCTGCTGCTGTAGCACTAGACCAGAATGTTGCCTGTATGTTACTTTGTGTTGTTTATTGCCGGAAAATTCTACAATAGTGTCAGCAAGTGAATAGTAACTGCCCCCCACCCAATTGAGAATTCCTGGATCTGCACCTGGGGATAGTTTGGCTCACCCACTGTTCAAATTTCTCCACCAATAATATTTGTATACCAAGTAGATATAAATTTACTTTAATTTCCACTTGATGTCTTTCTTCAGCATCCTCCATTTCCCTGTCTTTGTTTCTCAGCTCTGCTCTTGACTCATCCAGTTGCCTCTTGGTGATCTCCCAGAATGTATTGACTTTGTCTCGCTCCAGCTGGAAGTAATTTCTCTCCTCCCTTTCCCTGTCCAGTTCCTCACGTAATCTTCCGATATGCTCCTCGAGCTGTGGAGGGTTTTTAAAGCAAACAATTTAAGTATGCGTACGGCCAAGAATTGTGTCACTTAGTCAGCCAACACTTGAATTGGTAAGTAACTGAAAGTGTTAGTATTTGAAGGATATAAACTGAACACAAAAAGAAACTTATATTTTTCACCAGGTCATATCTTAAAATCCTGCCCATCAAAATGAACCAAAATTGCACACAGGATTACTTCAATGCTCTACTCTAAAAACATGTCTTTCACGTTGCCCAACTGACACAACAGTGAAATGCGCTAACATGGACACTTTCTGGACCTGTTGTCAGCAGTTCAACAGGACAATGCCAGGCCCATTTCATTATGCTTTGAAACTCTACCTTGCTGAAATTTCCAGGCCCATGACATCTGATACAGCAAGTGGTTCCATGTCAGTGCATTTCGCTGTTGTGTCAGTTTTGCAACTGCTTGGTCAATGACATGTTTTTAGAGTAGAGTATTGAAGTAACTCTGTGTGCAATTTTGGTTCATTTTGATGGGCAGGATTTTAAGATATGACCTGGTGAAAAATTGTAAGTTTCTTTTTGTGTTCAGTTTAGTTTAAAAAGCTGGTGTCATCTAACTGACTCGGAACCAAATGACCTAACTCCTAATGTATTCATTGTTATAAGGAAAAACAAAAACACAGGCACCAATGGTGCAGTGGCCCAGCAGCACTTTAAATTGACGAGGCTATGTTACAACTTGACCTCTGAATGACCTTTGATCTTTGACAGCTAAGATTGGAAATAGATGAATAAGAAAGTCATGTTGATCAATTGTGAATGCCCATTCATTTCTGCAGGTGGGGCATTTTTAATAGCAATTTCAACAATGATCACTATATATATTCATTACTTTATTAACAATGGTTAAAAAGCATACATAAAAACCCAGGACAAGACCAACACACCAACGATCAACATTAGCGTGGGTCAAAGCAGGGTACAGCACTTTACGAATACAATTTACAAACTTTAAAACATTAAAATACATATAATTATAAAACACCTTAAAGGTGTGATCAGAGGGGACCAGCTTAAGCAAATATAGATGAGAGCATATTACAATTTTAATAATGAGATTTCATCCCACAAGGTTTAATTTTTACTATTCCATATGGCATATGAGCATAATAGAGCAATCTTGGAAATATCTTTGGCAACTGATTTGGGCAAGGAAGTCTCGATAAATTTAAAAATTGATCGAATAGACAAAGTTTATTATCTTTTGTTATCAATCCCCTAGAGCCTAATTCAAAGCAAACAAGGTTTGTGGTGATACCTCTTGAATTAAGATCTAAAACTAGACTGCCATATTTGTTGCACTTAAGGTCATGAGCTTTTTTGATATTCTGTTCAAAAGGAACAGTTAGCTCAACTATCAACGCTTTGCCAGTAGACTCGTTAATCAAGAACAGATCGGGACGTTGACTAGTTGGAAGAAGGCTCTGTGGGATTGTACTGCCAGATGACAGCATTCCCTTGATATCACCATACCATCACCATCTATCATAATTGATAAATGCACTTATTTATCCATTTCAAATTTTCTATAAAGAAACATCATTTTAAGCCTTTTTTCTACAATATCTCAAATGACATCTAGATTACCTTTGACACCGCATGATCTACTCCTTAAGCATCATTCTGCATAACTTTGATGAATGCCAATCTACCGTATTGTTCCTAATAAACGCCCCGGGGGCGGTGCATTTTTCAAAAGGGAGGGCGTTTATTACAGTCAAAAACGGAAAGTAAAAAATCCCGCAAAAATCACCTTACACATGCTTATTTTCGCTGATTACCAATAATACAAACGAACGAGCACCTCCCGAGATCAAAGTTCCATACTAATTAAAACTATTACAACTGTGCACAACAGCAATTAAGATACGGATTACGACAGTCCCGGCCATTAAATCATGTGATTTAGGTAAGCTTAACTAATTTTCTTGAATTGTTTTATCCACAAATCGTAGGGGGCGTTTATTAGAGCAGGGGCGTTTATTAGGAACAACACGGTATGTCGGTGGTCAAAGAGCATTTTGATCATTTTTCAACAATTACCATTTACCACAAACAACCCCTACAAGGCTACCTCATACTATAATTTGGCTACTGTTGTATGTGTGTATGTATGGGGTATGTTCGCTAAAGGGCTCCGTCAGTTTCGATCCAAATTGCGCCAAATTCGCATGAAAAGGTGCGGAGGATCACCGGCCTGGTTAGCGGCATAATTGGACAAAATCCTTCAGAAATAGCTGAAAAATTACGAAATAGGTTGGTTGCGACGGTAAATTACCATTTGTTTGTACGGTTACTAAGCGGCGCGTATGCCGGTGTGCGTTGCGACGGATGGTTACGCGTGGCAACGGGCGGTCGCGGTAAACGCGACGGGCATTACGCGTGCAACGGCTATCATCCACGCGGAAGACGCTATATGCGGCACGCAATGACAGGCAAACAGTGTGGGGAAATAAATAACTGGTCAGAACACGTCATGTGTTATGTTTTTCGCTTTGATTGTCGTCTGTATGGATACTACCGGTTTTACCCCACGGAGTTTTGAGACGGGGTGTGGGGTGGGGGGATAAAAAAATTAAAATATACGTAAATTAAATTAAAAAAAAACGCGTGTTTTTTTGTTTTTTGATTTCTAACTATAGATATTCTTCAAAAACAAAAAAATACCATTTGCAAACCTATTTACGGGATGTTGTGACGCGGGGGAGGTCAAAACTACATGATTGCGAGAAGTTTATATGGGAGGTTGAGAGTTATAGAAATATGCGGGACCTACGGTTACCCACGGGAGTCCTTTTGAGAAAAAAGTACATGGAATTTATAAGGATTAAATATTGAAGTGTTTAAAAAAAAAAAAGAAAATTACGGAGCAGTGTGGTATATACGGAATTACATGTTCAGTTGACGTTTTCCTTAGAATCGGTAACTACAGGGGTATTTATAATGATAGATAGGTAAGGGAATTTGAGTTTGTTAACAGTGTTACAAATACAACTGTTGCGACGCGGGGAGTCCCTACAGTTCATGGGTGACGAGTTTTGGCCTGAGGTGTGGTCAATTCTTCAGTGATCGCTCCCCCGTCACTCACCTAGCGGGAGCCCGCGCGAAGCGCGTGGCTCCCGCGAGTGACCTTTTAAATATCTCAAATGACATCTAGTAATTTTGACACCACATGCCTCTTAAGCATCATTCTGCCAACTATTGTGAATGCCATTAATCACGTCTGTGGTCAAAACAGATTTTGCAACACTTACTGCAAACAACCCGACATGACTTTTGATCTCTTATCCCTGAATACCGCACATGATCCATTTCACAACGATCATTCCGAGCAACTCTGGTGAATGTCAAATTATCTGTAGACAAATAACCCCTACATGGCCTCTGACCTCTTAAACCTCAACATCCAACATGGCCCATTCATCAAAGATCATCTGAACAACTTTTAGTCCAAGATAAATAGAAAAACACACAGAAATAAATAAGCCATTGCTGATTTTTTCAGGATAGTTTCCTAATGTTGTGTGAAGCAACATATCAAAAGTCCCCAAGTTTCCGCCTTGTGCTAATTGAGGAATAAGGGGGTGAAGTTTGTACGGGGGCCAAATTTTAAAATGTTCCATTTGTGTTCCCATGTATACCATCGTTTGTGACTTTGTGTCATGTCATACGGATTAAAAAAGGTATAGTTTGCCCTATCTATGACTTATGGTTAATTGACTATATTGAAATAACGGTTCATACTAGGGTAAAGGTTCAGAATGCTCCGATTCTTTTCAAAAGTGTGTCCATCTGTTCGTCTCGTTGTGTATAAACTGAAAATACATATTCAAAACAGTTCAAGTAATTTCCTTGCATCTGGCTCATTATGACAGATTACTACAGGGTCTATGGAAGTTCACAAGCCGCTGCCCTATAAGGTCAATATTAAACGGATGTAGATGGAGTGATTGTTTTTCACTATGACTGTACAACATGTACAAGTAATTTGGAATTATTAGTTTGATTAAAATCAGACTGTTTTGAAAAATGTACCCCACGATGAACTTGAACATTTGTTGGCCTGTATTCTTAAACCTAAAATTCAAAAGTTAGGCAAACTATTTTTTTAATTAGTGAGATTAGAAGAATACAATAGTCAATGATTTAGCTCAACTGAATCATATTTAATTTTTTACCCCTATATAAACCTTACCCCCTTATTACTCAATTAGCACAAGGGGGGAAATTGGGGACTTTTGATATGTTGCTCAGGACTCATAACATAAGAAAACTATCCTGGAAAAAAAATCAGCTATGGCTTATTTATTTCTGCCCTCTGCCTACACGAATCCTAAAGTTCTTGGACTATTTGCCAAATGCCCAACTATTTCTGTATCTATTAAACAATGAACCTCAATAACCAAAGACTAACTTTGACCCCTTATCCTGAACGCCCCCAATATGACCACCTCTTCAATTATTATTGAGCAACTTAGGGACTAGGCTTTTACAATCTCTGAGACACCAAACTCTTTTTGTTTTGCTTAATACAGTTCTTTGGGACATTTTTCTGTGGATGAGATGCCATCAATGACAGTTGGAAGTTTGGACTCGCTGACTTATTCTTCTTTCCTTTCTGCCTTTACCACTATTTTTCTTGGGAGGCTGGTAGAAAAACAGAAAAAAAACATTTTTTTTTTGTAAGCTAATACTGCTTAGTATAACAAATTCACAATTTATAAGAAGTATAATTTGTAGAAGCTTTAATTAGTTGTCTGCTTGTTCTAATGAAGCATAATTTTTTCCTACTCACCAAATGTTTTATATTATTCAAAAAAAACAAAAACGATAAAAAAAATAAAACATTTAAGTTTTTGTGTGTAAATGATTAAAAATAGTCAACACACAAAGATAATCACTACAATGCTCAATCCAAAGTTTTGAGATGAATTCATTATCGAGTTTTCGTTGTCATGCAGTAAACATTTATTACAGTATTACTGCCATAGGATCTGTGCTATAACAAGAAATTTCCAGATCGGAATGTTTAACAAATTTGTGATTTTCTATATGAAGGCCTCTGATTGTAGCTTAGCTATTTCACATAGTGATTTGTATATGGACAAGCATATGTATATGCACAAAACATGAATTTGTTGAAAAAAGCGCCCTCCTCAGGAAATACCTCTGCGTCAGCCTTTAATTCTTTCCAAGTGCAGTCGACTGGCAATAAACTCACATTCCATATCCAGCAAAGTCCATTTCTCACTTTTTCTCAATGCAGCCCGTCCGATCCATGCATGTAGATGAGGCTCCAATGTTAATTTTTGTCTAATTCAACAAACATTTCTTCAACTTTTGAATGTGTCCAACTGTATTCTGATGAATTTGATGATCTTCAATTCATGTTTCTCCCTTACAGTCAACCTGAAGATTTAAGACAGTGTGTTGAAATTACAACACTCAATTTTCCCAATAGCTAATGCACGTACCAGCTGAGCTAAGAATTTGTTTATTATATGCCTCAATCTTTTGTTCCAAATATGCTATCAACTTACCTACAAACATATGTATTAAATTGCCCAAATGCACCAACTAGAGCAATTTTTTTATGTTCAATATCAGAACAAATCCAAGAGAAATTGGAACTTGTACATATTCGCTGATTTATTGTTTGACATACAGAACAAAGCAAACATGCTCTCAACCCAATCAATACTCTTCCTCCCCGTTCTTCTCCTCAAGACCGAACCCCAAGTTAAAACCCCAAGGTCCCCATCGAATGTGTGTCCTTAGTTTTGCTCAGTACAAACCCTCAGACACACAAAGATAGACATAGGATTGCACATTTGCAGCAGCATGTTTGTTGACATCATTTTACTGTTTTTTTTTTTTATTTGACAGGAAGGTAACGGTACAGGGGGCGGACCCGTTACACAGGAACGGAGTGCCCATCTCTCTTTCGAAGCGTGTGGGCCAGACTCCACCATTATAATGTTGCTGTTAGTGGGATCGCCCCCCTCATCTACACGAGTCTGTTACCTTCCCCAGCATTGAATCATGCCGGTACCCATTTATACACCTGGGGGTAAGATCAGTAATTGAAGGTAAGAGCGGCCGTACTCAAGGACGCCACACAGTGACCCCCATGGGGCTCGAACCCCCAAACTTTGGCGTGCGGGCCGAACACTGATCCACTGAACCACATGTGCCCTCTGACAGGAGTAGCACTACTTGAATACAAAGACTAATTACTGGACAATAATCTTATATAACAAGATTAGGCCACTGAATTGAGAGATGGTCACTCATCCACGCCATTTCACACCTTATGAATAGCTTTATCAACAACCCTCAACAATGGGCATGATTGGCAGTGCTGCTTGTTTATCTCTATGATGGGATGTATCATGATATTTACAATGCACAAAAAACACTTTTTCCTAGATTTTTATTATGAAATTTAGTGAAGTGTAGTTCAGTATTATGTGACAATTTGGACTTAGTAGTCACAACTAAAAGTCATTTAGGTTAAGTTTCACTCATGCTAACTATTTTTGAGGCAATTACAGCATGTAAACAAACCAACTTACAAGTTACAGGCCATGTGGACATGTGTGTTGTGCTTTTCAATACCCTGTCTTCCGTGGGTGACAGTAGGAACCCATGGATTCGATCCACGTAACCCCAAGGTAAGGAAGATGTTTAGACCAAGGGAAGTTGATTCTTAGTTTCCTTAACTAGTGATGCAGGTCTGATTTCATTATTCATTCTTCTTCTTATCGTGTCCAAACACTGTGGTTCAATCTTCTCTTGTCACTTTAAATTTAAATTTATGCCAATCGCCTTTGCCAACATACGTTATTTGTATCACTTGTCTTGTCAATTTTAGTCTGCACCTGTGTTATTATTTTATTTTCTTTTTTGTTATTTGTCCTCGTCTACTCGCACATGTATCAAGGGTGGTCAATATCTCCCGAGCCTTGCTCTCATTTGACTACCCTTCCATTCTCGACTTTTGTTCTTGTAAATGATATATGCCTACGTATGGTAAATAAACTAAACTGAAACTGAAAAACTGAAAATATGATCCAGCCAGAGATGGGTAAACGTCTGGCTGCTTCACTGAATTCCGCAAGGTCCTTGTTTGTGCATTGTTGCTCCAGCAGTGGGTAGACCAAGAGATGTTCCATTGTCTGTGGTGCTGTTCCACAACCACAGGTAGTGTCCTGATCTGCTTCCAGGAAGCCCCACTTCTGCAAGGAAACCTTAGATCGGCCAGTTCTGGTTCTCAATCTGTTGAGACATTGCACCTCTTGTCGCGATGCGTAATTCATCAAGTATGCGCGGAACCTCCGCGCAGCTTGCTGCGCTTACATGAGGTGTGCGTATCTCCTGTCCAAGTAATTTTTAATCCAACTGTAGTGATGGTAATAGTGATGATAATAGTGGGAATACTGTTCTTCCTGGATTTCCCAGGATTTATTCCGTACAAACGTGTAAAATTTGGGACAAAATATTCTGGAGCCAAAGAGTTAAAACCTTGTTGGTTAGTAACTAGTTCGCAATTTACAAACCTAAATATACGAGCAAATCATACGAATTCTTTAATCGGAATGACATTTTTGTTACAGATCGCTCTATTCTCGTGATGTGAGTACACCCTAGGCCATAAGAAAACGTTCATCACTGTATAACTAAGTTCCATTTACTAGATAGTAACAGGTTTATAGATACATCGATAAAGCCCTGGTTAGTACAATCAAAAATGGATGCATTTACGTCCCCCCCCCCCCCCGAGTCAAAAACCTTGCAGAAAAGTGATGTTTCAGGCTTAAGTACTTTTATTATTCTTTTTAAAAATTGATTAATGATTATCTTGTCATTCATGCATTTATGATTATTGGCAATGCCAATGGCATGAATCATAATTCATGACATCATGGAATTGAATGCACTGGCAATATCATACAGTCAGGGATAAGCGCTCAATCGGGCGATCGCCCGATTGAGAGACTATGGCGAATTGGGCGATATTCACTCTAAAAATCACACACACCATTTTTGTTAAAACTTCGGATTATAGTACATATTATATCACCTTTTAATCCATCAGTGATGATTTTGAAAAAATCCAAGTTCAAAGTGCATAAATCGTACTCAAAAGCTGCTGGATTACTTTCCAATGGCATTTTGGATGTGCATCGCCATATTTGCTGTTACTGCTCATGCTCAGAGCTTTTCGGCCTAACTGCGCATGTGCAGAAGCCACCAGTTCACATTTAAGATTAATACGCATCGCGATGTCAAATTCTTCTGTCACTCCTTATAGAAAAGTTATAGTTTTTTAAACCTTTGTATCCTGAAGATGAGGCTATAGTTTGGCACAAATTACATGCAAATGGCCTTATCACTATATTTCAAGATGGTGACTGGGGTTTTCCCTGAAGTTGAAACGGAATGATTTTCTGGCAATGGTACGTTTCTCAAAATGTGATTTTTCTTTTCAACAAAATCCCAACTTTTACCTAAAGTAAAGTGTGCGATGAAAATTTTTTTGGTGCGCTGAGATTTTCGATATTTGTATTTTAAAGTAAATTGGCAAAATAATTTTTTGTGAAGAATCGTTTGCCTTTGTGAAGTCACTGAATTGATAGTAAAAATAGCAAACCTCGCCGAATTTGGCGATATAAAATCGCCGTATTAGGCAAGGTCGCCTGATTAAGCGACATCGCCCGATTGAGCGCTTATCCCCGCCCCGATTGCATACTATACTCTGAGTAATAATTGTTTGAACTGATTCAAACAATTTGGTGCATGTGTGCGTGAAGGTCGCACTACTGTAGACAGCGCGTAAACACAATGATTAAAATAGACACGCGATACGCCCGTGTACAGGTCGCACACGCCGGTACTGTGTACGCTTAGTTCAAACAATTATTACGGCGACTATAATATAAACTCTCTGCCAGAATTGTTCAGAGTTATTTACCGTGCGCCGAGCGTGACGTGCGTCAAAACGGAAGTGAATGCCGATTGGCTTGTTTGAGTAGGTTGGCCTCCCTATTGGTTAATCGCGTATGAGGCTACCCATAGTCTCCGCCCCTTTTATGCAGATATTGCGGCGCGCGCGTTGCCGACCTCTGAACGATTCTGGCAGCAAC
>JAMKCH010006900.1:0-42819 GCA_023653785.1 Ophioderma brevispina
GTGGCCTTCTTTTGTAAAAACGGCCCCTGTGGCCCCCTTGGTCCATGGCCCCCTTGGTCCATGGCGCCCGTGTGGCCCTTTTGTCTCACTGCCCCCGCCTGGCCCCTTTTGGTCCATGGCCCCGTGTGGCCTCCTTGGTCCATGACCCCCTGTCTGCCCCCGTGTGGCCCTTTTGTTCACGTCCCCGGTGGCCCTTTTGTACACGTCACCCGTGGCCCTTTTGTCCACGCCCCTCGTGTATGCCATTGTCCACGGGCCCACTTTCTGGTCCGTGTTCCCCCCTTTTGTCCTATGTCCCTTGTGGCCTTGTGTCCACGGCCCCCGTGTGGCCCTTTTTGTCCAATCCCTTTGGCCATGCCCCCCGTGTGGCCCCTTTTGTCCCTCCCCCCCCCCCCCCGCGTGAGCCCTTTTGTCCAAGGCCCCCCGTGTAGCAAATTTTTTGGTCCATGGTCCCCGCCTGGCCCCTTTTGTTCACGCCCCCCGGGTGGGCCTTTTTGGTCCATGGCCCCCTGTCTGGCCCCGTTGGCCCTTTTGTTCTCGTCCCCCGTGGCCCTTTTTTCCACATGCCCCCGTGTAGCCCTTTTGTCCACGGCCGCGCCTGGCCCCCTTTTTGTCCCCGGCCCCTCGCCTGGCCCCTTTTGTCCATGGCCATCGTGTGGCCTCCTTGTTTCCATGCCCCCTGTCTGGCCCCGTGTGGCCCTTTTGTCCACCTCCCCCTGGCCCTTTTGTAACACGTCCCCGTGTAGCCCTTTGGTCCACGGCCCCTGGTCTGGTTCCGGTGCCCCCTTATTGTCATGTCCCCTGTGTCCCTTTTATCCATCCCTTTTGTCCCTGCCCCCCCGTGTGGCCCCTTTTAATCACTGCCCCCCGTGTGGCCATATTTGTCCACGCTACCCCCCCCCCCCCCCCCGCCGTGTGGCCCTTTTCTCTCCACGCCCCCGTTGGCCCTTTTTGTTTTCACGTCCCCCGTGCCCTTTTTGTCCACGGGCCCGATGTGGCCCCTTTTGTCCACGGCGGGCCCCCCCCCCCCCCCCGCCCGCCTTGCCCCCTTTTGTTCCCATGGCCCCGTGTGGCTCCTTGGTCCATGACCCCCTGTCTCCCGTGTGCCCCTTTTGTTCACGTCCCCTGTGGCCCTTTTGTACACACGTCCTTCCCCTGGGGGGGGGCCCTTGGCCCTTTTGTCCACGACCCCCGTGTGCCCTTTTTGTCCAACGGCCCCCGCCTGTCCGCCCTTTTTGTCCATCCCCCCGTGTAGCCCTTTTGTCCACGGCCCACTTCTGGTCCCGTGTGCCCCTTTTGTCTATGGTCCCATGTGGCCCTTTTGTCACGGCCCACCGTGTGGCCATTGTCCATCCCTTTTGGCCGTGCCCCCCGTGTGGCCCCTTTTTCCATCCCCCCCCCTTGTAGCCCTTTGTCACGGCCACCGTGTAGCAAAATTTTTGTCCTGTTCCCCGCCCTGGCCCTTTTGTCACGCCCCCCGTGTGGCATTTTTTGTCCACGGCCGCCCGACCTGGCCCCTTAGTCCCTGGCCCCCTGTGGCCTCCTTGGTCCATGGCCCCCTGTCTGGCCCCGTGGTGGCCCCATTTTTCAACGTCCCTCCTGACCCTTTTGTTCACATCCCCCGTGGTCCTTTCGGTCCACAGCCAACGTGTGGTCCTTTTGTCCACGTCCCCCCCCGTGGCCCTTGTTCACGTCCCCCGGGCCGCCTTTTGTCCACGGCCCCCACCTGGCCCTTTCTTCCCTGGTCCCCGCCTGTCCCCTTTTGTACATGGGCCCCCGTGTTGCCCTTTGTCCACGCCCCCCGCCTTCCCTTTTGTCCACGCCCACCCCCCCCCCCCGTGTGGCCTTTTTGTCCCGGCCCCCTCATGGCCCCTTTTGTCCACGGCCCCCTCGTGGCCCTTTTGTCCACGGCCCCCGTGTCCCCTTTTTGTCCATGGTCCCCGCCTGGCCCCTTGTACATTGGCCCCCTGTGTGGCCCCTTTTGGTCCACGGCCCCCCCTTTCCCCTTTTGTCCCGCCCCCCCCCCCGTGTGGCCTTTTTGTCCACGGCCCCCGCATGGCCCCTTTTGTCCCGGCCCCTCGTGCCCCTTTTGTCCACGTCCGCCCCCGCCTGGGCCCCCTTTTTGTCCCCCCCCCTTGTAGCCCTTGTCCACGGCCCCTTTCCGGTCCCTTGTGGCCCCGTTTTTGTCCATGGCCCCCGCCTGGCCCCCTTTTGTTCACGGCCACAGGTGGCCACCCTTGTCCATGGCCCCGTGTGGCCCTTTTTTCAAACGGCCCCCCCCTTTTGCCATGGCCCCCTATGGGCCCCCTTTTTGGTCCATGGCCCCCAGGCTGGCCCCTTTTGGTCCATGCTGTGTGGCCTCCTTGGTCCATGGCCCCCTGTCTGGCCACGAGTGCCCCTTTTGGTCACGTCCCCCCGTGGCCCTTTTGTCCCGGCCCCCCTTGTCCCCCGTTTTGGGTCAACGGCCACCGCCTGGCCCCTTTTGTCCCTGGCGCCCGTGTGGCCCTTTTGTCCACGGCCCCCGCATGGCTCCTTTTGTCCATGCCCCGCATGCCCCTTTTGGTCACGTCCCCCCCGTGGCCCTTTTGTCACGGCCCCCGTGTGGCCCTTTTGTCCCCGCCCCCCGTGTGGCCCTTTTTGTCCACGGCCCTCGGCCCCGTGTGGCCCCTTTTGTTCACGTCCCCCTGGCCCTTTTGGGGTACACGTCACCCGTGCCCCCTTTTGGTCCTGTCCTCCCGTCTGGTTCCGTGTGCCCCTTTTGTCTATGGTCCCTGTGTAGCCCTTGTGTCCAGACCCGTTTGTTTCCATTTCCCCGTGGTGGCCCCTTTTATTATCCACGGCCCCGGTGTGGCCATTTTGTCCCCCGCTCCCCCCCCGTTTGCCCTTTCTGTCCCCACGGCCCGCTGTCTGGTTCCGTTGTGCCCCTTTTGATCAATGGTCCCCTGGCCCCTTTTGCCCCCCCGTTGGGCCCCTTTTTTCATTTCACGGCCCCAGGTGGCACATTGGGTCCATGGCTCCCTTGTGGCACTTCTGTCCACGGCCCCGCTCGCCTGGCCCCTTTTGTTCACGTCCCCCGTGGCCCTTTTTTCCACGGCCCCCTGCTGGCCCCTTTTGTTCCGTCCCACCGTGGCCCTTTTGGCCATGCCCTACGTGTGGTCCCTTTTGTCCCTGGTCCGCCCCCCGTGTGGCCCCTTTTGCCCAGGCCCCACCCATTGGTGGCCTTTTTTTTTTTTTGTCCTCGGGTTCCTCTGGCCCCTTTCGCGCCCATGCCCCCCCGTGTAGCCCTTTTGTCCACGGCCCCCTTTCTGGTCCCTTGTGACCCCTTTTTTGTCCACGTCCCCCCGGCCTGTCCCCTTTGTCACTGCCCAGCATGTGGGCCACCTTGGTCCATGGCCCCCGTGTGGCCCCTTTTGTTCACGGCCCCCTTTTGACCATGCCCCCCCCTATGGGCCCCTTTTGTCATGGGCCCCCGGCTGCCACTTTGCCATGCCCCTGTCTGGCCACGAGTGGACCCCTTTTTGTCCACGTCCCCCCCGTGGCCCATTTGTCCACGGCCCCCCGTGCCCGTTGTGGTCCGCGGCCCCCGCATGGCTCCTTTTGTCCATGCCCCCGCATGGCCCCTTTTGGTCACTCGTCCCCCGTGGCCCTTTTGTCCACGGCCCCCGTCTGGCCCCTGTTGTCACGGCCCCCGTCTGGCCCCGTGTGGCCCCATTTTGTTCATGTCCCCCGTGGCCCTTTTTTGTACAACGTCACCCGTGGCCCTTTTGTCCACGTCCCCTTGTCTGGTTCCGTGTGCCCCTTTTGTCAATGGTCTCCTGTGGCCCTTTTGTCCATCACCGTTTGCCCACTCCCCCCGGGTAGTCCACGGCCCCCTTTCTGGTCCCTTTTGGCCCTTTTTGGTTCCCACGGCCCCCGCCTGGCCCCTTTTGTTCACGTCCCCCGTGGCCCTTTTTGCCATAGCCCTACGTGTGCGCCATTTTGTCCATGGCGCCCGTGTGGCCCTTTTGTACATCGGCCCCCCGTTGTGGCCCTTTTGGTCCATGCCCCCGTTGTGGCCCCTTTTGTCCTACACCCCCCCCATTGTTGCCCTTTTGTCCACGGCCCCCGCCTGCCCCTTTTTCCCACGCCCCCCGCGTGCCCTTGTGTGGTCGCAGGCGGCCCGCGTGTGTCCTTTTTTTGTCCACTGCCCCCGCGTGTGTCCCTTTTTCCTGGGTCGCCCGCCTGGCCCTTTGTTACACGCTGCCCCCCCGTGTGGCCTTTTTGTCCACGGCCACCGCATGGCCCCTTTTGTTCTACACGCCCCCCCCCCCCGTGTGCCTTTTTGGTTTGTTTTTCACACGTCCGGGCCCCCCTGGCCCCTTTTGTCCATGTTGCCCGCCTGGCCCCTTTTGTACCGGGGGCCCAATGTGTGGCGGCCGTGGGTTTTGTCCATTGGTCGCCCGCGCCTGGTCCCCCGTTGGCCCTAGTGGTCCTACGGAACCGTGTGACCCCTTTTTTTTTGACCCCGTTGACCACGGAAGCCGTGAACAAAGGGGCCACAGGGGCCAACAGGGGGCCTTTTGTCCACCCCCCCCCCCCCCGTGGGGCCTTTTTCTCCCCGACACCGCCTGGCCCCCATGTGGGCCCTTTTTTCCATGGCGCCCGTGTGGCCCTTTTGGTCACACCCCCGTGGCCCTTTTGGCCATGCCCTACGTGTGGCCCCCTTTTTGTCCAATGCCCCCGTGTGGACCCCTTTTCGCCCCCGGCCCCCCCCCCAATTGTGGCCCTTTTGTCCCTGGGTTCCCTCTGGCCACCTTTCGCCATGCCCCGCTGGTGTATACCTTTTTGGGGTCCACGGCCCCCGCTGGCCCTTTTGTCCATGGAAACCGTGTGGCCCTTTTTTTCCGGTCCCCCGTGGCCTTTTGTCCATGCCCCCGTGGTTGTCCCTTTTTGTCCATGGCCCCCGCCTGGCCCCTTTTGTCCACGCCACCCCCCCCCCCGTGGTACCCTTTTTCCACGGTCCCGGTGTCGTCCCTTTGTCCATGGTTTTCCCGCCTGGCCCCCTTTTGCCTCCTTGGTCGCATGGCCACGTACACGTCCCCCCGTGCCCTTTTCGTCCATGCCCCGTGTAGCCCTTTTGTCCGCGGCCCCTGTTCCTGGTTCCGTTTGCCCCTTTTGTCTATGGTCTCCCTGTGGCCCTTTTGTCCATGCACCTTTTTTTCCATGCCCCCGTGGTGCCCCTTTATCCACGGCCCCCGTGTGGCCCTTTTGTCCACGCTACCCCCACCCCCCAAAACCCCCCCCCCCCCCCCCCGCCCGTTGGCCCTTTTCTCCACTGCCCCCCCCTCCTGGCCCTTTTGCCCCCGTGTGGGGGCCTTTTTCACGGCCCCATGTTTGCACATTGGTCCATGGCTCCCTTTTGTCCACTGCCCCCTCGTGCCCTTTTTGTCCACTGCCCCCCGCATGGCTCCTTTTTTGTCCATGGCCCCGCATGGCCCCTTTTGGTCACGTCCCCCCTTTGCCCTTTTGTCCACGGCCCCCGTCTGCCCCTTTTTCCACGGCCCCGTCTGGCCCCTTTGTTCACGTCCCCCGTGGCCTTTTGTACACGTCACCCGTGGCCCTTTTGTCCACGCCCCCTTCTGGTTTCCGTGTGCCCCTTTTGTCTATGGTCCCCTGTGGCCCTTTTGTCCATAACCAACCGTTTGTTCCATCCCCCCGTGTAGCCCTTGTGTCCAGGCGGTCCCCCCTTTCTGTCCCTTGTGGGCCCTTTTTGTCCACGGGCCCCGCGCCTGGCCCCTTTCTGTTCACGTCCCCAGGTCCCCCTGGCCCTTTTGGCCATGCCCTACGTGTGGCCCCTTTTTTTGTTGTCCATCCACGGCCCCCGTGTGGCCCTTTTTTAACACTGCCCCCCGTGTGGGCCCTTTTTCCATGCCCCCCGTGTTGCCCTCTTTTGTCTACGACCCCCCCCCCCAATTGTGGCCCTTTTGTGCCACGGCCCCCTCCTGGCCCCCTTTTGTCCACGCCCCCCACCCCGCGTGGCCCTTTTTGGTCCACGCCCCGTGTTGCCCTTTTTGTCCACAGGCCCCCGCGTGGCCCCTTTTGGGTCCATGGTCCCGCCGGCCTGGCCCCATTTTGTACACGCCTGCCCCCCGTGTGGCCTTTTTTGTCTCACGGGGGCCCCCGCCTGGCCCCTTTTGTGTACAACGCCTCCCCCCGTGTGGCCCTTTTTTCCACGGCCCCCCTCCTGGCCCCTTTTGTCCATTTCCCTCCTGGCCCCTTTTGTACACGGGCCAGACAGGGGGCCTTTTGTACCACCCCGCGCCCCCCCCCCCCCGTGTGGCCTTTTTGTCGGGCCCGAGGCCACCTCCATGGCCCCCATGTGGCCCTTTTTCCATGGCGCCCGTTTGGCCCCTATTGTCACACCCCGTGTGGCCCAGTTCATTCACGTCCCCCGTGGCCCTTTTGTCCACGGTCCCGCCGCCTTTCCTTTTTTCCCGAGGCCCCGGCGGGGCCCCCTTGTCCATGTCCTTCCGCTGGCCACCCTTTTGCGCCCGCGCCCCCGCCGGCCCCCTTTTGTCCAAGATCCCCGCTTGCCCCCTTTTGTCCCACCCCCCCCCCGTGTGGCCTTTTTGTCCACGGCCCCCCTCCGGGCCCCCTTTTTTCCCCCATGTTGCCCCTTTTGTCAGCCCCCCCCCCCCGCCCGTGTGCCCTTTGGGTTACACGGCAACCCGTGTGGCCCCTTTGTCTAACCCTTTTGTGGCACTCCCCCCCCCCCCCGTTGGGGCCCTTTATTCTAACAGCCCCTGGCCTGGCCCCTTTTTGGTCCACTGGCCCCTTTGGCCCCTTTTTGTCCACGACCCATATGGCCCTTTGTCTATGGCTGCCCTTGTGGCCCTTTTTGCCATTGCCCGCCATAAGGCCCCTTTTGTCTACTGCCCCTCTTGTGTGGGCCTTCCTGTTCAAACCACCCCGTCACCCCCCCCCCCCCCCCCCCCCCCCCCCCGTGTGGCCCCCCTTTGAAACGGCCCTTGGTAGGGCCCTTCCCTTTGTCATGCCCTCCGTGTGAATCCCTTTTTGTCTCATGGCCCTCCTGGCCCTGGGGTTTGGTGCGCCTTTTGTCCATGAAGCTGAGGGTTTTTTGCCATTATTTTACCGTTCCCCCTTCATGTTTTCGGTATTTTTACGGCTCCGGTTTATTTTAAACGTTAATGCATGTGACGTGAGTCCCAACTGCCAGTCAAAGCCCGGTTTTTTTTACAGGTTATTTTAACAGTGTGCCAAAGAAGATCTGTATAAACTACTTTTTAACAAAAAAATTCACAATTTCTGTGTAAATTGTATACAAAATTTCAATGTCGACAGCAAATATATTTAGTTGAATAAGTAATCCAATCGTTTGTCAAAACTGTGTTGCGCTTTATATTTTTTATTTGGGTTCATAATGAATGAGACCTTCAAAGAAGCTGTTGGCTATCTACGTGCGCGCGTGCACCCCCACACCAAATACACACAATCTAGTCCTCACACGCACACCATTCTCACACACACACATAATCGTGTGTTGAGGACGTGATATTAAACAAATGATCCCCATCAATTTTGACTTGTGATATATGAGTGTGTTCCCCCAAAAACCCACCACGTTTGTGCCAGGCACCCATAAGTTTGAAAACAACATGATCACAATCACCGATACAAGAAAGCATGGATTCATCTTTAGTTTGACTATTAATTCTGTCTTGTCTACTATACTGTCGCCTGTGTGATATGACTATAGTTAAAGTTATATTAGTACAAGGCGGTTGAAACCTCCTTGTTCATATCTACAGTACGATGCTATCACATCATCCCATATTTCATGCGCAAAGCGGTACACCGTTTTAATTTTTGGGGGGGGGCTTCCAAAAAAGTTACTTTTTTTTTGGTTGTTGGTAAAACGGTTGACCTAACCCCCCCCCCCCCCCCCCCGGGGACTTTTTGGACATAACAAAAAGGAAACTTTGTCTTATTATAGACCTTTTTATCATATATTCAGAAAAAAGTGGACCTATTGCCTGGCCTGGTCATGCCATCTGCCTAAGACATCAAAGAATTGTGATGCTATCTGCAGAAACTGGAGAGCCTATCACATCATATATGATAACGTTGAAACTGCAATAAATAAAGAGACAAGGATATTTCCATAAAATACACCTACAGTTTTTTTAACGTGGAGTTTTTTTTGACATTTAAATGAATGCCATCAATGTACTAAATGACACATACTATGTAGCCAAAATGGCCAGCTTTATTTAATCCAAAGTGATGAATTCATATTGTTGTGTACATGAAGAAAAAATCCAAGCATCTTCTTTAAACCGCGGGCCTAATGGGACAACAGGCCAAGTTCAAAACAAAGATTTTGGGTGTTCCTCGTCTACTTGTTTGTTCCCATAAAACTTCAACATGTACACGCCCGTGTGGCCCCTTTTTGGTCCGGCCCGCCTGGCCCTTTTGTCCACGCCCCCGTGCTTTGTCGACGGCCCCCGGCCTGGCCCCTTTGATCACGGCACCCGCTGGCCCCTTTTGTCCATGGCCCGTGTGGCCCCCTGTCTGCCCGAGTGTGGCCGTTTGTCACGTCCCCCGTGGCCCTTGGTACAAGTCACCCGTGGCCTTTTGTCCATGCCACGTGTAGCCCTTTTGTCCACGGCCCCTGTCTGGTTCCGTGTGCCCCTTTTGTCTATGGTCCCCTGTGGCCCTTGTCCATCCCTTGTCCATGCCCCCCGTTGGCCCATTTGTCCACGGCCCCCGTCTGGCCCATTTTCTCCACGCTCCCCCCCGCCCGTGTGGCCCTTTCTCCAAGGCCCCCGCCTGGCCCTTGTGTACACCCCCCCACCCCGTGTGGCCTTTTCACGGCCCATGTGGCCCATTTTGTTCACCGTCCCCCGTGGCCCTTTTGTCCACGGCCCCTTTTGTTCATGTCCCCCGTGGCATTTGGCCATGGCCCTACGTGTGGCCCCTTGTCACGGTCCCCCGTGGGACCTTTTGTCCACGCCCCCCGTGTGGCCTTTTTATCCACGGCAACGCCTGGCCCCTTTCCATTTTGTACACGGCCCCCTGTGTGGCCCCTTTTTGGTCCACGGCCCCGTGTGGATTTTGTACCGGCCTCCCCGCATGGCCCCTTTTGTCCTGGAACCGGTGGCACCTGGGTTATGGTGTGGCACTTTTGTACACGTCCCCTGTAAAGCCCTTTTGTCCATGGTTCCCGCCTGGCCCCTTTGGTACACGGACCCCTGTGTTGCCCTTGTGGTCACGGCCCAGCCTGGCCCCTTTGGTCCATGGCCCCGGGGCCTCCTTGGTCCATGGCCCCCTGTCTGCCCCGTGTGGCCCCTTTTGTTCACGTCCCACGTGGCCCTTTTGTCCACGTTTTTCCCCCGTGTCCTTTGTCCAGGCCACCGTGTGGCCCCTTTTGCCCAGCCCCCCCATTGTGGGCACTTGTACTCGTGGTTCCTCTGGCCCCTTTGTACCATGCCCCCCGTGTTTGTGCCCGTTTTGTCCACGGCCCCCCGCCTGGCCCTTTTGTCCACGGCCCCCGCCTGGCCCCTTTGCCCATCGCCCCGTGTGCCTTTTGGTCCACGCCCCCGAATGGGCCCTTTTGTCCACGCCCCCGTGGCCCTTTGCACGGCCCCGCTGGCCCCTTTTGTCCATTGCCCCCGTGTAGCTCCTTGGCCATGGCCACCTTTATGGCCCAGTGTGGCCCCTTTTGTCACGTCCCCCGTGGCCTTTTGTACACGTTCCCCCGTGGCCCTTTTGTCCATGCCCCCGTGTAGCACTTTTGTCCACGGCCCCGGTCTGTTCGTGTGCCCCTTTTGTCCCTATGGTCCCCTGGGCCTTTTATCCATCCCTTTGGTCCATGCAACGTGTGGCCCTTTTCTCACCAACGTTGTGGCCTTTTCACGGGCCCCAGTGGAACCTTGGTCCACTGTGGCCCCCCAGTGGCCCCTTATGTCACGGACCCTTCTGGCCCTTTTGTTCACGTCCCCCGTTGTGGCCATTTTGTCCATGCCCCCCGTGTGGCCCTTGCCAAGGCCCCCCCAATTGTCCTGGGTTCTCTGGCCCCTTTCGGTCATGCCCCCGTGTAGCCCTTTTGTTCACGGCCCCGGCTGGCCCCTTTGGTCCACGCCCCCGGTGTGGTCCCTTTTGTCAATGGCCCCGACTGGCCCTTTTGTCCACGCCACCCCTGTTGTTAGCCCTTTTGTCCACGGTCCCGTGTAGCCTGGGGTCCATGGTGCCCCGCCTGGCCCCTTTGTACCACGCCCCCGTGGCATTTTGTCCACGGCCCCCGCCTGGCCCCTTTTGTCCAACGGCCTCAGCCTGGCCCCTTTTGTTACACGTCCCCGTGTCCCTTTGGTACAAGTCCCCCGTGGCCCTTTTGTTCAAGTCCCGTGGCCCTTTTGTCATGCCCCCCGTGTGGCCCCTTTTGTTCTAAGACCCCTCCAATTGTGGGCCCTTTGTATCGCAAAGACATCAAAAATTGTGATGCTATCTGCAGAAACTGGAGAAAGCCTATCACAGCATATATGTAACGTTGCAAACTGCAATACATTAAAGAGACAAGGATATTTCCTAAAATACACCCCCCCCCCCCTTAATTTTTTTACCCCCCCCCACCCCCCCCCCCCACCCCCCCCCCACCCCCCCTAAAAAAATACCCCCCCCCACCCCCCCCCCCCCCCCCCACCCCCCCCGCCCCCCCCCCCCCCCCCCCCCCCCCCCCCCCCCCCCCCCCCTACATTTTTTTTTAACACTGGAGTGTGTTTTGACATATTCTTAAAGAACGTGCCCATCATGTACTAACTGACACATAAAGTATGTAAGCCAAAATGGCAAACTTTATTATCAGTGATGAAATTCATATTGTTGTCGGACAGACAGAAAAAATCCAAGCATACTTCTTTACCGGGCTAATTGGGACAACAGGCAAGTTCAAAACAAAGATTTTGGTCTCGCGTCTACGTGTTTGTCCAATAAACTTTTTCACAATTTTCAAAGTATGTGTTCTATGACCAGTGGCGTACCGAGGTAGTCGAGCACAGAGGGTGGCAATTTTCAAGTCGTGTCGGTGTCCCAGCAGAGGGGACCAAAAATTTCGTAAGTCGTCCCGTGCTTTGCTAGAATTAATTTTGATTTGACCAAATGCGCGCGCAGCACGCGAAATTGTTGAATTTAATTTAACCCCAAATTTAGGAGGTCTGAAATTGGTCGAATTTCCCGAAAAGAGGGATAAAATGCAATTTTGGTCCATTCCGTCCCGCTTTTTCGAGCCATAGGGGCAACTTGTGCCCCCCCTGTTCCCCGGTCGTAACGACCACTGTCTATGAACAAACAGTGCAAAGTTGGAGAAATTTTCTATCATCCAAGATGTCCTTGGTGTCTTTTACAATCTATATAATGTATCTGCATTATCTCTCAGCACATCATGTGATAAATGAGATAGGTAAACAGTACTATATTGCTATCTACAGTAATCTATAGTAGAACAGTATGTATTACATTTAATAGACAGTATTACATTTCAATATATATAAACATCTCTGTAGTTGATGCTATCACTATTTGGAATAAAGGTACCCATCTGCAGCAGATCGGAATCCAACATTACACATCATAATGTTATCTGCGTTTATCTATCATATCACATGATCGGGTGATATGAATCTCACTGCAGTAGACAGCTTTGCCTTTAAAATGATATCTATCTGCCGAAGAAATGCTATCTAATATCGAAAAGTCGATAGCGACAATGTCTCTACAGTAGACAACTATTCAATTTATCATATACCTGTAGTAGATGCTATCACATTTGAATAAAGGGTGATAAGGAAATGTCATCCTTCCACAGACAATATTTTTTAAATAACATACCCTTCTATCTACAAATAGATACGCGTCATAATTAAGGAGAGTATATTGATGCTATCAGGCAATAATGCAAGGATTTAAACATTAAATCCTTGCTACAGATTCTATCGACATCATATGGGCGTCCCCCAGGGCCAATAAACAATTCCCTGGCGGCAGTATGCATGTACAACTCACAGGACAGGAGCTTTTTAAAAAAACTGATGCATTCAATTAGTGCTGCAGTCATGCTCAACAATTACCTTAACGCATGTTTGTAGAACAGGTAGTATACCTGTTTGTAAACTTGATACACATCTATATGATAAAGGTGATAAGGAAATGCCATCTACCATAGACTATTACATTTTAAAATAATATGTCTGCTTATTTGGGCCCCCTTAACTGCAGTCATTGTTATCACAAAATATCGTGATAAAATGAGATTCTTACATTATCAAAGATGTGAGCTCTCCAGTTAAAACAATGACAACTCACATGAAAGTCAGTGCTAACGAACAGATTTGGCTCCTTAAGATCCAAGTTCTGAGAGAGACATGCCATATGTGGAAGATTTTCATAATTGGACAAAATGGAGTGCATTTTTGTGACCCTCTTCCCTCGATATCTGATAAAGGAGAGAGGAGAAATGCCTTTTGCACACATTATACTTAGTAATGATGATGTTTGTGTAGTAGACAGTATACAACATTTAAATCCTATATCTACGGTACA
The DNA here is from genome assembly GCA_023653785.1 of Ophioderma brevispina. NCBI lineage: Eukaryota > Metazoa > Echinodermata > Ophiuroidea > Amphilepidida > Ophiodermatidae > Ophioderma > Ophioderma brevispina. Next base: position 12,595 of record JAMKCH010006900.1, read on the forward strand.
CATCACATACAAAGGTGACGTAATACTGTTATCTGCAATGGACAGTATCACCTTTTCAAATTACATAATTCTACTCACAGTAGATTGCTATCAACATGTCTGATAAAAGTGATGGTAATGTCATCTGCATGGACATTATCACATTTTCCAAATTCCCTAATTCATATCTACAGTAGATGCTATCATCATGTATGATAAAGTGAATAGGATAATAGTCTCTGCAGTGAACATTATCACATTTCAAATTCCATCATTCCTATCTACAGTAGATGCTATCATCATGTTTCGATAAAGTGATAGGTCCTGTCTCTGCAGTGAACATTACACATTTCAAATTACCTACTTCATATCTACAGTAGATGCTATCACATGTATGATAAAGTGATAGGTATGTCATCTGCAGTGAACAGTTATCACAATTATCAAATTACATAAATTTTTCATATTTAGCAGTAGATGCTATCACTCACATGTTGGATTAAGGTGATAGGTAATGTCATCTGCAGTGAACAGTATCACATTTCAATTAACATAATTCATATCTACGTAGATGCTATCATCCATTTACGATAAGTGATAGGTAATGTCATCTGCATGAACAGTATCACATTTCAAATTACATAATTCATATCTAGTAATGCTACCCAGGTAAAAAAGTGATAGGTAATGTCATCTGCCATAGACTATTACATTTTATTAATAAATTGCTGCATTTGCTAACTGCAGTCATTGTTATCACAACATATATGATAATGAATCCTTACATTATCAAAAGATGTGAGCCTTCCAGTTAAAACAAAGATGCAACTCCCATTGAAGTCAGTGCTAATGAAACAGATTTGGCTCCTTAAGATCCAAGTTCTGAGAGAGAGACAGGCCATATGTGGAGATTTTCATAATGGAACAAAAGGAGTTTGCATTTTTGTGGACACTCCCTCGATATCTGATAAAGGAGAGAGGAGGAATGCCTTCTGCACCACATTATAACTTAGTAATGATGATGTCATGTGTAGTAGACAGTCTACATTTAAATCCTATATTACGGTACAATCAATACAACGGGACAGGTAATGTCGTTATCTGCAATTGGAAGTATCACATTTCAAATTACCATTAATTCAATCTAAAACAGTAGATACTATCATCATGTATGATAAAGTGATAGGTAATGTCATCTGCAATGGACAGTATCACATTTCAAATTACATAATTCAGATCTACAGTAGATGCTATCATCCATGTACGATAAAGTGATAGGTAATGTAATCTGCAAGTGAACATTATCACATTTCAAATTACATAATTCATATCTTACAGTAGATGCTATCATCATGTACGAAAAGTGATAGGTATGTCATCGCAGTGAACAGTATCACATTTCAAAAACTTAATAATTTCATATCACAGTAATGCTATCATAATGTATGATAAAGTGATAGGTAATGTCATCTGCAGATGCACAGTATCACCCAGTTCAAAATTACATAATTCATATTTACAGTAGAGTGATATTCACATCATGTTGATAAGGGGTATCAGATGTCATCGCAGTGGACAGTATCACATTTCAAATTACATAATTCATATCTACAGTAGATGCTATCATCATGTACGATAAAGTGATAGGTAATGTCATCTGAAGTGCAACAAGTAAGCACATTTCAAATTACATAATTCATATCTACATAGATGCTATCTCATGTTGATAAAGTGATAGTAAGTCGTCTGCAGTGAACAGATCACATTTCAAATTACATAAGTCATACTTACAGTAGAGTGCTCTTCCGATCTAGTTCGATAATGGTGATAAGTAATGCCATCTGCAGTGCGACAGTATCACATTTCAAATTACATAATTTCTATCTGCAGTAAATGCTATGATATGGTATTCTAATTATAATAAAGGGATATGTCATCTGCAGTGGTTAGTATTTGGAGAAAATTAGGGGACAACTAATTTTGCCAATGGGTGGAAAGCGGGCATTTTGTCCCCTGGATTGACTTGGATATGCCACTGATCTACACTAGCATGTATCATGCTATTATCTGGTGTAGATGATAGCACATTGTGTGGATAAAACGGTAATGCTACCTACAGTAGAAATCATTCCACATTGTGTGTGATAAAATCGGTAATGCTTACAGTAGACAATGCATTTCACATTGTGTGTGATAAAAAAGGTAATGTATCTACAGTAGAAAGCATTTCACAACTGTGTGATAAAATAGAGTATTGCTAACAATACTGAAGAAAGGCATTACCAATCGTGTGATAAAATAGGTAATGCTATCTACAGTAGAAAGTTTTCCAAATGTGTGATTAAAAGAGGTAATGCTATCTACAGTAGAAAGGCATTTCACATGTGTGTGATACAATGGTAATACTAACTTGTTTTTACAGTAGAAAGCATTTCACATAATGTTTGATAAAAATTGTAATGCTCACTACACGTAAAGCATTCACCTTGTGTGTGATATAAAAGTGGTAATGCTCTTACAGTAGAAAGCATGGCACTGGTGTTGATAAAATTAGGTACAATGCTATCTACAGTAGGAAAGTACTTTCACATGTGTGTGATAACAAATATTGCTAACTTCAGTAGATAGCATTTCACACTGGTTTGATAAAATAGGTAATGCTATAAACAGTAGAAAGCATTTTACATTGGTAAGATAATAATTGGTAATACTAACTACAGTAGGAAGCACTTCACATTGTGTGTGATAGAAATTGGTTATGCTTCTACAGTAGGAAGCATTTCACATTGTGTGTGAAAAAATTGGTTTTGATAACATAGGTAATGCTACATTACAGTAGAAAGCATTTCACATTGGGGGTGATAAAATTGGTATACTAAACCTACAGTAGAAAGCATTCACATGTGTGATTAAAATTCGGTAATGATAAACTACAGGAGATAGCATTAACATTGTGTGGGATAAATCGGCAATGCCCTGTACAGTAGAAAGCATTTCACGTTGTGTGTGATAAAATCGGTAACGCTATCTACAGTAGAATGCATCGACAGTAAATGCTTTCAAATGTGTGAAATGTTATTTACTGTAGCATTTCACATTGTGTGATAAAATCGGCAATGCCATGTACAGTAGAAAGCATTGCACATGATGGGTTTTTTATGAAGAAAACGGCAATAGCATGTGCAGTAGAAAGCACTTCACATTGTGTGGATAAAATTGGTAATTCTATCTAAAGTAGAATGCTACCTACAGTAAATAGCATTTCACATTGTGTTTGATTAAAATCGGTAACGTGTCTATATACAGTAGAAAGCATTTCACATTGTGTTTGTATTAAATCGGTTAATGCTATCTACAGTAGGAGGCATTACACATTGTGTGCTGATAAAATCGGCAATGCCATGTACAGTAGAAGCCAGTCCCATTGTGTTTGTAAAATCGGTATGCTATCTAAGTAGAAAGCATTTCAATTGGGTTTGATAAAATTAGGTAATTGCTATCACAGTAGAAAGCACTGTAACTTGTGTGTAATAAAATCGGTAATGCTATCTACAGTAGATAGCATTTCAATTGTGTGTGATAAAAATCGGTTAATGTTATCTACAATAGAAAGCATTTCACACTGTGTGATAAAATAGGTAATGCTATCTACAGAAGTTAGCATTACACCCATAGTGGGATAAATAGTAATGCTATCTACAGTAGAACAAGAATTAACACTGTGTGTACAAATAGGTAAGCTTCATACAGTAGAAAGAATTTCACCATTGTGTGTGATAAAATAGTTAATGCTATCACAACATTAGGAAGTATTTCACATTTGTGTGATAAAATTGGTAATCCTAACTACAGTAGAAGCATTTAAATTATATTTGAGAAAATAGGAATGCTAAAGCATTTCACCATGCCTGGTGTGATAAAATAGGTAATTGTGTATCACAGTGAAAGCATTTCACACTGTGTTGATAAAATAGGTACTGCATCTACGTTAGAAACCATTACATTGTGTTGATAAAATCGGTAGCTCATCTACAGTAGGAAGCATGTCACATGTTTGATAAACATTGGTAATGCCTCCTTTAGTAGAAAGCATTTCACATTATGTGTGATGAACTTGGTAATGCTAACTACAGTAGAAAGCATTCTCATTGTGTGTGATAAAATTGGTAATACTAACTACAGTAGATGGAAGTCATTTAACATTGTGTGTGTAAAATGGTTTAATGTCTTTACAGTAGAAAGCATTTCACATGTGTGATGATAATAATTGGTAATACTAACTACAGTAGACGCAATTCAAATTGTGTGTGATAGAAAGTGGATGCTTTCTACAGTAGGAGGCATTCCATTTTTGATAAAAAATGGTTGTGATAACTCGGTAATGACATACAGTAAAAAGCATGTCACAATGTGTGTGATTAAAATTGGTAATACTAACTACAGTTAGAAAGCATTCACATAAATGTTGATAAAATGGTAATGGCTTAACTAAGTAGAGAGCATTTAACATTGTGTGTGAATAAAATTGGAATCCTATCTACATAGAAAGCATTTCACTTATATTTGAAAAAATGGAAATGCTAAAGCATTCACATTGTGTGTGATAAAATAGGTTAATGTTATCTACAGTAGAAAGCATTTCACACTGTGTGATAAAAATAGGTCATGCTATCTACAGTAGAAAGCTTTTCACACGGTGGATAAATAGGTAAGGCTATTCTAAGTAGAAACCATTTCACATTGGTTTGATTAAAATCCGGAATGCTATTACACGACAGAAAGCATTTCACATGTTTGATAAAAATTGGTCAATGTTATTTACAGTAGAAAGCATTTCACACTTATGGTGTGAAATTGGTAATGCTAACTACAGTAGAAAGAATTTACATGTGTGTGATAAAGTAGGTAATGCTATCTACACTACAGTAGAAAGCATTTCACATATTTTGATAAAATTGGTAATGCTAACACAGTAGAAAGCATTCACATTGGTGTGAAAATGGTCATGGCATCTACAGTAGGAGGCACTTCAACATTGTGTGTGATAATAATTGGTAATACTACGACAGTAGGAACACTTCAAATTGTGTGTGATCGAAATAGGTAATGCTTTCTACAGTAGGAAGCATTTCACATTGTGTGTGTAAAAAGTTGGTTGATAAAGCGGTAATGCCTACATTACAGTAGAAAAAGATGCACATTATGTGTGATAAAATACGACAATACCATGTGAGTAGGAAGCACTTCACATTGTGTGTGATAACATTGGTATGCTCTTACAGTAGAAGCATTTCACTTGTGTTTGTGATAAAATAGGTAATGCTATCTACAGTAGGAGGCACTTCACATTGTGTGTGATATAATTGGTAATATAAATACAGTAGGAAGCACTTCACATTGTGTGTGATACGCAAATAGGTAATGCTTTCTACAGTAGGAAGCATTTCACACATTGTGTGTGATAAAAATTGGTTTGATAAATCGGTAATGCTACATACAGTAGAAGCATTTCCACCTTGTGTGTGATAAAATTGGTAATACAACTACAGTAGAAAGCTATTTCACATAAGTTTGATAAAATTGGTAATGCTAACTACAGTAGATGGCATTTTAACATTGTGTTTGATAACTCGCAATGCCTGTACAGTAGAAGCAGTCAAGTTGGGTGTGATAAATCGAGTAACGGCATCTACAGTAGAATGCTTTCTTACAGTAAATAGCATTTCAAATTGTGTGAAATGTTATTTACTGTAGCATTTCACATTGTGTGATAAAATCGGCAATGCCATGTTACAGAGAAAAGCATGCACCATTATGGGTGATAAAATCGGCAATACCAGGTGCCAGTAGAAAGCACTTACATTGGTGTGAATAAAAATTGGTAATGCTAGCTACAGTAGATGCCTATCTACAGTAAATAGCTTTAAATTGTGGTTGAATAAAATCGTAACGCTTATCATATGAACGTAGAAAGCATTTCACATTGTGTTTGATAAATTGTCATGCTAATTACAGTAGAAAGCTTTCATCAGTGTGTGATAAATAAGGTAATGCTATCTCCAGTAGGCAGGCATTAACATTGTGTGTGATCCAAATCGCATGCCAGTACAGTAGGAAAGCTTTCACATTGTGTTTGATAAAATAGGTAATGCTATCTACAGAGAAAGCATCACATGGTGTTTGATAAAATAGCGTTAATGCTATCTACAGTAGAAAGCATTTCACATTGTGGGTGAGAATAGGTAATTGCTATTCTACATAGAAAGCATTTCACAGTGTTATTAAATAGGAGTAATGCTATACAGTTAGGAAGCACTTCACATGTGTGTGATAAAATGGTAATGCTTCTACATAGGAAAGCCTTTCACCATTATGTTTGATAAATCGGTAATGCTATATACAGTAGGAAGCATTTCACGTTGTAACATGTTTGAATCCCTAAATCAACACGGAAAGATTCCATATGTACCCCCTTCGTATATATTACATGATACAAAATTTATTTTAAGTTTTTTTGACCATTGTTTCATTCAAAAAAACGTAAAAAAAACAGCTAAAATAATTAATTTTATGTTGATGGAAATATATGAGGGGGGTACATATGGAGTCTTGCCTCAAAGACAGAGTGGTTCATCACCAATTCAAACAAAACGATGCATCCACCGTCCGCGTATTTTTTATTCCCGCGAGGTGCTTTTAGCGCTTGAGCGGGATAAAAAATAGGCGAAACAGCCTCGGAGGCGGAGTTGTTGATTTGTGGGACCACTCTGAAACATGTGAATTCCCTCTCAACAACTTAAATACTAATGAAAATACTTCTACATAGGAAAGCATTTCACATTGTGTTTGATAAATCAGTAATGCTACCAACAGTAGAAGCATTTAACATTGGGTGTGAAAATTGATAATGCTATTACAGTTAGAAACCATTTCACTTGTGTGTGATAAAATCGGTATACATACAGTAGAAAGCATTACACATTGTGTGTGATAAAATTGGTAATGCCATCTGCAGAGGAAAGGCATTTCACATGTGTGTGATAAAATTGGTAATACTATCTACAGTAGAAAGCATTCAAATTGTGTTGTGATAAAATAGGTAATGCCATCTACAGTAGAAAGCAGTTCACATTGGTGGGACAAACTGGCATTTTGTCCCATTGATTGACTTGGTATCGACTGATCTACACTGCATGTATCATGATATTATTCTGGTGTAGAGGCTAGCACATTGTGGGGATAAAATGGTAATGCTATCTATCAGCGAGGAAGCATTTTACATCGTGTGTGATAAAATCGGCCATGGCCATGTACAGTAGAAAGCATTTCCCATTGTGTTTGATAAAATATTGTAAGCTCTATATTCTATACAGTAGAATTCATTTCACATTGGTGGATAAAATGGATATGCTATCTACAGTAGAAAGATTTTACATTGTGTGGGATAAAATCGGTAATGCTATCTACAGTTAGATAGCAGTTCACATGTGTGTGATAAAATAGGTAATGTTATCATACAGTAGAAAGCATTTCACACTGTGTGATAAAATAGTTACTGCAATCTACAGAAGAAAGCATTTTACCCGATCGTGGTAAAATAGGTAATGCTATCTACAGTAGAAACATTTCACACGTGATAAAATAGGTAATGCGATCTACAGTAGAAATCATTTTCACATTTGTGTGACAAATTGGTAATCTTATCCAGTAGAAAGCATTTCAAATTATGTTTATAAAAATCGTAATGCTCTTTACTAGTAGAAAGCATTTTCACTTTGTTGCTGTGATAAAAGAGGTAATGTTATTTACAGTAGAAAGCATTTCACATTATGTGTGATAAAATTGGTAATGCTAATACAGTAGAAAGCATTTCACATGGGTGGGATAAAATTGGTAATACTAACTACAGTAGAAAGCATTTCACATAATGTTGATAAAATGTAATGCTAACTACAGTAGAAAGCATTTCAAATTGTGTGTGATACAATTGGTAATGCCTCTTTACAGTAGGAAGCATTTCACATTGTGTGTGTGTGTGTGATAACATATTGAAAGTGCTATCTACAGTAGGAAGCACTTCTTCACATTGTGTGTGTAAAATTGGTAATGCTAACTACAGTACCAATGCCATGTCCAGTGAAGCATTTCCCATGTGTTGATAAAATTGGTATGCTATCTACTTAGAAAGCATTTCACATTGTGTTTGATAAATATGTAATGCTATCTACAATAGAAAGGCGATTTACAATGTATTTGATAAATAGGTCTGCATCTACAGTAGGAAGCCTCCTTCCCATTGTGTGGGATAAAATTGGTAATGCTATCTACAGTAGAAACATTTCATCATTAGTTTGATAACGGTAATGCTATATATACACTAGAAAGCAATTTCACATTGGGTGTGGTAATAAAATTGGCAATGCTATCTACAGTAGAAAGCATTTCACATTTAGGAAGCATTACACATTGTGTTTGATAAATCGGTAATGCTATCTACAATAGAAAGCATTTCACATTGTGTGTGATAAAATTGGCATCTATCTACAGGAGGGGAAGCTTTTCACATTGTCACTTTTGAATCCCTAAATCAAACCACAGAGTGGTTCCTCACAAATCAACAACGATGCATCCATCGTCCGCGTATTTTTTTAATCCCGTGAGGGCGGCTTTAGCCGCTTGAGCGGGATAAAAATATTGATGCCCCCCCCATCGGATGCGGATTGTTATTGTGGTGAACCACTCTGAAACATGTTGAGATCCCTCCTCACACCGACAATCCGAATGAAAAATACTATCTACATAGAACGCATTTCACCTGTGTGTAATTATTGTATGCCTATCTAGTAGAAACCATTCACATTGTGGTGTGATAAAATCGGTAATACTATCTACAGTAGAATCATTCACATTGTGTGTGATAAAATTTGGTAATTCTATCATGCAAGAAGAAAGCAATTTTCCACATTGTGTTGTGAAAAATTGGTAATGCTATTTACAGTAGAAAGCATTTCACATGTTTTATCAATAGGTATGCATCGTACATTAAAATGTCATTTGACAACTTATGTTGATAAATTGGTAATGCTGTCTACAGTAGAAAGCATTACATGTGTGTGTGATACATTGTAATGCCTCTTTACAGAGAAGCATTTCACATTATGTGTGATAAATTGGTAATTCTAACAACTCCATAGAAAGCATTTCACATTGTGGGTGGATAAATTGGTAATGCTCTTTACAGTAGAAAGCATTTCCACATTTGTGTGTTTGTGAAAAAAAGGTAATGCTTATCTACAGTAGGAAGCACTTCAAATTGTGTGTGCTAAAAATTGGTAATGCTAACTACGTAGATATCATTTCACATTGTGTTTGATAAAATAGTAATGCCTATAATACGTAGCAAGGCATTTCACATTGGTGGTTTGATACAAATCGGGTAATGCCATGTACCGTAGAAAGCAATTTCACATTGTGTTTGGATAAATTGGTAATCTAATCTACAGCAATGCATTTCACATGTTTGGATAAATTGGTAATGCTCTTCTTTTCCATAGAAAGCATTTCACCTTATGTGTGATGAAATTGGGTAATGTACCTCCCGTAGAAAGCATTTCACATGTGTGTGATTACAATTGGTAATACTAACTACAGAGAAAGCATTTCACATTGTTTGTGATAAAATTGGTAATGCTCTTTACGTAGAAAGCATTTCACATTGTGTGTGTGTGTAAAAGGTAATGCTATCTACAGTAGGCACTTCACATTGTGTTTGATAAAATTGGTTAATGCTAACTACAGTAGATCGGCATTTCACAATTGTGTTTGATAATAGGTAATGCTATATACAGTAAGAAAGCATTTCACATTGTGTTTGATAAAATCGGTAATGCTACCTACAGTAGAAAGCATTACACGTTGTGTTGTGTGATAAAATCGGTAAATGCTAACTACAGTAGATCACATTTCACATTGTGTGGATAAAAGTGGTAATCTACCTAGAGTATAATGCTATCTACATAAATACATTTCACCTTGGTTTGATAAATCGGCAATGCTATCTACAGTAGAAAGCATTTCACATTGTGTTTGATAAAATCGGTAATGCTATCTACAGTAGAAACCATTAAAAAAAAAAAAAAAAAAAAACAGTAGAAAGCATTTCACATTGTGTTTGATAAAATAGGTAATGCTATCTACAGTAGAAAGCATTTCACATTGTGTGTGATAAAATAGGTAATGCTATCTACAGTAGAAAGCATTACACATTGTGTGTGATAAAATAGGTAATGCCATCTACAGTAGAAAGCACTTCACATTGTGTGTGATAAAATAGGTAATGCTATCTACAGTAGAAAGCATTTCACATTGTGTTTGATAAAATAGGTAATGCTATCTACAGTAGAAAGCATTTCACATTTAGGAAGCATTACACATTGTGGTTGATAAAATCGGTAATGCTATCTACAATAGAAAGCATTTCACATTGTGTGTGATAAAAATTGGCAATGCTATCTACAGTAGAAAGCATTTCACATTGTGTGTGATAAAAATTGGCAATGCTATCTACAGTAGGAAGCATTTCATGTTGTGTGTGATTAAAATCGGTAATGCTATCTACAGTAGGAAGCATTTCACATTGTGTGTGATAAAAATTGGCAATGCTATCTACAGTAGGAAGCATTTCACATTGTGTGTGATAAAAATTGGCAATGCTATCTACAGTAGGAAGCATTTCACAATGTAACATGTTTGAATTCCTAAATCAAACACAGAGTGGTTCATCACAAATCAACAACGATGCATCCATCCGTCCGCGTATTTTTATCCCGCGAGGGCGGCTTTAGCCGCTTGAGCGGGATAAAAATACGCGGACGCATCAGATGCGGAGTTGTTGATTTGTGGTCAACCACTCTGAAACATGTTTGAATCCCCCTCAACAACGAAAATCCTAATGAAAATACTATCTACAGTAGAAAGCATTTCACATTGTGTTTGATAAAATAGGTAATGCTATCTACAGTAGAAAGCATTACACATTGTGTGTGTGATAAAATAGGTAATGCTATCTACAGTAGATTGCATTATCTATTTTAATAAACACAATGTGTAATGCTATCTACAGTAGGAAGCATTTCACATTGTGTGTGATAAAAATTGGTAATGCTATCTACAGTAGAAAGCATTTCACATTGTGTTTGATAAAATCGGTAATGCTTACAGTAGAAAGCATTTCATATTGTGTGTGATAAAATTTGGTAATGCTAACTACAGTAGAAAGCATTTCACATTGTGTGTGATAAAATTGGTAATGCTATCTACAGTAGAAAGCATTTCACATTGCATTTGATAAATTAGGTAATGCTATCTACAGTAGAAAGCATTTCACATTTAGGAAGCATTACACATTGTGTTTGATAAAATCGGTAATGCTATCTACAGTAGGAAGCATTTCACATTGTGTTTGATTTAGGGATTCAAACATGTTACAGATATAAGAGTGGTTCATCACAAATCAACAACGATGCATCCATGCTTTCCTTCTCAACGACGAAAATCCTAATGAAAACTTATTAATATCGTGTATAGAGGAACATAATTACTCTCGCTTATAACACTAAAATATTCCCAGTTCGACAAAAAATCTTTCCTAGTAATATTTTAGCAAAATCTAAAGCAAACCGATAGTTTTGGTTTGTTTGTTACTTTACATTTGCACCTAGTGTCCTTGCGCGTATTCAGAGTTCTGATCATGACGAACAGTGCGTTGACTTAAGCGTACCACATAAAGGCACTTTCGTGAACACTGCGCCGGGCATGATGTGCTAATTTGCATATCAACTGTGGGTTGATAATGAATCAACAACGGTACACTCCTGTACAAGGAGATACAATGAGTTGTTGAAAAAATAGGTAGGCCTAATGTTATCTGCAGTAGAAAGCATTACATTCTAATTCATAATTGATACTTTCACCGTATTAAAGAATAATATAGATTGTAATGTAATACTATCTACTGCAGATAGCATTACCTACGATGTAATTGCTACTGCTGGCTAGAGAAGATGCCATTACATCATGTATAATTAAGAGTAGGGTCTAATAGGTGATGCTATCTAGAGAAGACAGTATTACATAAAATTGTATGATAACTGCAGTGGGTTTGATCAGATATTGAGGGATTAGTTATACAAAAACAGAATTACAGTTCAAATCCTTTCTATTGATAACTGCAATAGATGTTATTACATCGTATTGTAATAATGAGAACAATATTACACTATTTTTAAGTAACAGCTACTGCTATCTACAGTAGACACCAGCATATCAGCTTAATGAGAGTAATATGCAGCATTATATTTAAAAATATTTACAGTAGATGCTATCACATCATGTATGATAAAGGTGATGTGTGATGTCATCTGCAGTGGACAGTATTACATTTAAACTCATGTTATCTTCAGTACATTCTATCACATATGGTAAAATAGGTAATGTTCTTTGAAATACATAATTATTACATTGCATGATAATGCTAACCACCAAAGTTGCCATCACATAATTTAAGGTAAAAAACACCTCAGACCAAATAAAAAAGGCTTTCACTCACACATTCATATGGCAAAAAACTATGTGCATTTTTTTTTGGTTTGGGTTTGTTTTGTGTTTCAGGAAAATTAGCAAAGTGTTTTTATTCCAATTTATTTAATTATTATTTTTGCTCATTGCACAAGGTTATGCATTAAAAGTGACTTCACACAAATATGTATGCAGGTTTTGAAGCTATTATACTCATTAAATTTATCCAATTAAAAACTATTATATGGCCTAAAATATGGGGTGACGCCCCTCGGTTAAAATCCATATTTCAATATTCACTGAAAAAATGTCCAAAATGTTGCAATAAACAACCCATTTCCCGAGCGCTTTTTTGAGCTTAAGATTTTTTTTTTGCTAATGCTTGAGAGGGCAGCCACCATTTTTGTTTGCCTTACTCCTCATTATAATAAAAATACTGCAAGTAAACTTGAGTCATCCCTCTGGCAAGATAGCAGTCTGGAACAGGACCTCAGATGACCTTTGACATCATCCACACATGAAGGAACCTCTAGCACACCTTAACCCCAAATCTGGTGTAAATCGAAGGAGACATGAAAAGAAAAACCAAACCAAACTGGAACACACACACACATACAGACAGACATATGCGCTATCACAAAACCCCCCTCTGCTTTTCAAACCAGGGGAATAAAAATACAGCACTATTTTAATCCTTATCCTATACCAGAGCTTCTCTGGTGATGTACATGAAATTTGCACTGAAGGCAATTGTTTATAATACGTAAAAAAGCAGGTTTTCAGTTTTGCAGACTATCATTTGCAGACTAAAAGACTAGTACCAAACTGGTTTAAAATTGTGACTGTCCTTGTCAGGTCAGGTTTCCTTTGAGGGCCTGCTATTGGTATCCTGGTTAAACCAGTCCTACCTGTCCCCAGGGCCGAGTCATTGGCGGCTAAACCTGATGAGGAGGGTAGCTAGTTACCCTGGTATGAAAAAAGATCTACCCACAAGGGCTTCAGCTCTGGAGAGCTAATGGTGGGGGGGGGGGGGGGGGGGCCATCCATCACATCTGTTACTTGCATGTTGGGCATGCTTTCCCAAAGGCTAGGCCCAAAGCTGAAAACGGATTGACGTCAGGAAGGGCATCCGGTCAATTATCTTTTGCTCCAATAAATCCTCACACAGCAGTATTGCTGAGTGTGAGGTGAATCTGGCCACCCCCATTTAGCGGGGACAAAACCGGATTTAAAACTTTGCTTTAACTAACTAACTATTGATACTGAAACTATGCACTAATCTCATTTCTTTAGCTTATATTTTATGTGAAATGGCATTACCAAGATGGACAAAAATGAAGTCATTTAGACTCCTGTGGCAATCTGGTAGACTTCGTAATTTACCTTGCACAATACAAGTAAAGATGGCCGCTTTTGGCTGTATTCCAAAAGTGGACTTCACTGCAATTGACTACAGGGACTAAGTCCCATTTGTGGCTATAGTCCATTTCTCTACCTCTGTACAGTGATTGTCATAACCTTGACGCAGCTTTTACACACACATATCCAGATATGCCACATTGTGCGTGTGTATAAAAACGCTGACGCTTTAAGCCATCGTGCATACGATTTACTTGTGCAACCACCAAATCTTGCATTGACGTCACTGCACAGAGGTACGGAAATGAAGTATAAAAGTTGTTATCTCTGCTGTATTATTCTTGGCTAACTCTATGGCAATTCCACATGTGCTTGAAGAGGTCAAATGCCATTCATACAGAGGTAAACTTTTTAATATGATCCAATCAAGTTAAATGTAAGGAATAACAATAACGAAAAGATATACTTTGCATGATTTAGTCTGTTGTATACCATAATCAATCGTTGAAGCTAAGAAAAAACACACTTGAATCCTTTTAGACAAATAACTTGATTGGAGCATTTCAAAGGCTGACTCGGAGATTCCCCAAGGATGGTACCCTCAATTTTTCACACACACACACACACACAAACACACACACACACACACTCACAATGCTAGTCCACATACAAATCACTGTGTGAAATAGCGAAGCTCAAATTGATACCCTTCATATAGAGAATTACAACTTTATTTTAAAATTTGTGGCGGCCGCCCCTCTGAGAGTTTCAAAATTTGGCAAAAACAGGGCGTTTAAACAATAAATTGTGTAAAAATTAGGGTGTTTTACTTATATGAGGTAATCGTGTAATGTTTCCCCTCCTAAGATTTTCTCCCCTCCTATGATTTTACCCTGGTGCCGCCCCGGTATCATCCAATGGTACTGTTATACTATACATGACAATAAATCCAACTCATCTCAAATTTGAAATTGAATATTTTAGTTGACTATCATTAGTTCTAGTTGACTATTTTCAATTAATACACAAAAATGTATTTGAAATCTCAGAGTCAGCCTTTAAATGTTATTTCTTATATGGCCATGACCTCACCGTCATCTTCATGAACCAATTACTGTGATCACCATAAGCATCATGTACATTTAAATTATGGAGTGATCATTATTTATGCCAGGGAGGAATGAAAGATTTCAACTTTTTTGCAGTGAAGGAATTTGCTTTCCATTCTCCCTGCACTTCCTTTCAAAAGTTTTGCATTTCCCCTCTGATTTTATGAAATTTCTCCATTAAACGTTCATATTCCCCTCCCCTTGTTGAAAATTTCATGTTCTCTTCTTATTTGTTTTGTATCCCCCTCAATTCCTCCATTCTCTCCTGGCATAAATAATGTGATCTCCCTATTTGCTCCTCAAGGATCTCACATGGTAATTATGATTATACATTTGTTTTCAATTCAAACATAGATAAAAGAAGTAAATTAAGATGGGGTTAGGGCACACCATTAGATTTCCACAGGGCATGGAAGTTTTTTGAAAGAAAAGTTTGTCCACTACAGGTGACCTCTAAAACATAATTCTTTAAAATGGAAAAGGTATTGAAAAAAGTTGTCATCCCAAAAAAAACCTTTCCACTCCCCTGGTAATCTAAGGTGTCTCACTCCCTCACGATTATTGAGCCCTCATATTGGGAGAACAATTTTGGGATATAAATGAAAATAAAATGTTTTCCCCTCTCTCATACAGGTAGGGTGTGTACAGATAGAGGTGTGTACAAAAAATCCATTAAAGATTTGGATTTGATAGAGAGTTTGCATTTGGTTGTGTGGCTTTGGTTTTTTTTTACTGATAAGATTTTAAAACCATACCACATGGTTTTTGATCCTCAATGGGCAGCTGTCAAGTACGGAGATCAGGCTTTGTGACCTCACAAAACTTTCCCCGGTTCCCAGTGTCCAAACCGGAAGTTTCAATCATCTGTCATTTATATCAGCCACAAAAAGAGCTAGATCGTGAACATGTCAATTTAACCAGGGATCATTTTGTAATCGCTATATACTGTTTTTGCAATGAACTAGCAAGTGTAAACGTGAACAAGTGTAAATGCATGCTTTGTGGTAAGAGGCAGGTAAGAAACGATGACATCATTCATGTCATGTGCAGTGAATGGTGTGAAGAACAAGATTCCTCCTCTTCTCAGCAAGACTACAAACATGTCTTGTGGTATCTGGCTCAGCATTCTTTATCACATTTGTCGCATCATTGTAGCAGAAGCATGCTGGTTTTCTCTGCAGCAGTATTTGAATCCTTGTTCACAGTACAAACACGAGCCCTCTGAGCATTGGCTGTATCTACAATCATGGACAAAATGTTGCCACACTTTGTCCTCTTTCCGTAAAGCCAATGTTGATCTGAGTCATGTCAGAATTAGCCTCCACAGGCCACCAATATTGATTGGGAATGGGGAAGGACAAGGTATTAAAGGAAATTAATTCCAGTTTAAATGAACAATGACTTGCCTATAAATGCAGATCTCAGTTACAAGCATGAAAATTGTGTCAACCATCTTTTTTCCATGATTGTAGTTCTGTATGCAAATTCTTTAATGTTTTGTAGACATTAGTGTAGGTTACCTCTAATGAAACCAAGGACGCAGTTAGCCATCAGAGTAGTTTGATCGATATGTATAGTCCAAGTGAGATTAGAAATGGTGCACACTCCACAATAGGAAGATTGTTTTGGAAACACTGACAAGTAGTAGATCTCAAATGACCATGTACATATTTCTGAAGGTTGAAAATCACCTTCCAGAATTTCCAGATATCTTCTTGTAACTCCCGTAATTCAAGTTTGTGCTGTATTTCTCCATGCATGTCTGAAAAGATAAGAATAGTTAAGAATGTCACAAAAAAGAATAGCCCAAGCACTTGGTTGCAGTGAGGTATGTAGAAATCGGGGAGGGGGCACTCCCATCTTGGAGGCAACGCATATGTTAAAGCTGTTAAGACCCCTATTTTCAGCATTGCTGTCACCCAAAGATATATTTTGAAAATGTTGCCCAAAGACATACCTTATAATTTAAAAGTTATACCACTGTCACCCAAAGACCCATATTTTGGGGAAGTTTTGAACATTTTCACCAAAAGACCCCTATTCTGGGTGATTTTTTTGCAAATATTTCTAAAAAGACCCCATTTTTTAAAAATTGTGCAAATTTGTCACTCTTAAAAACCCTATTTTGGGGCAATTTGGCTGTCTCTCACCCAAAGACCCCTACTTTTTTGGTTCTTTTTTTAGATCCTTGTCAAATAAAATTCGAAACATTCTCGGTAGGTCGCCCCCTTGACTCCTAAAAAAAAAGATTTTATATCATTGTGTCGACATTTATATCATTTATGACAACATTTATCATTTGAACTTTGAACTGTAGGCGCAAGTATAGTACATGTGCCTAATACTATGTGCAGATTCAATCTACTCTGGAAAAATTTGCAATTTTGTATTTTCTGTCTTAACTAAACCCTGACAAAGTACAACACAGTGCATGGCCTATGTGGCACCGTGAAAGAAATACTTGCTTATAGCATTAAAACGCAACACCAGAATCAACTGAAACTTCGGAAATAACCATGTCTTGAATGTAAAAAGTTAAGGTGCCACTATCATTAACTTTTTTTCAAAATGTAAACAAATCGCACCCCCTATTTTTCATCAAAGTGTATTTTTTTGCACTGTTTGGAAATTGATGTAGTAAACACCCCCCGTAAAAATAACACACTGTATTTGTCAAGAAATTATTATTTTTATGCTTTGTTTACTAATAAAAGTCAGGATCTGACTTTTAGGTGTAGAAATAGATTGCATCTTCAGGTGTTTTAAAGTGTCTGCTTTTCACAAAGAATAGTAATGCAAGGTGTTTTTTTTACAAAGAATGGTAATATGAGGTGTTGATATGACCTAACACTAGCAATTTAGAGATAAAATGGGCATTTTGAATAAACTGAATTTGAAAAAAAATGACTGATTGTGACTATCAGAAAATTTTAAAGAAATCATCAAAAATCAGATTTTTGCATGTCTGTAATAAGTATAGATATCAAAAATATGTAAATGCTGTTACCAACTGTTTCTCCACAAAAATAGCCTGTGTAGGTAAACTGTATGCTAGAGTGTGGGCCTGACTTTTCGATCCTAGCAGGATCTTCATCAAAGGCAAACTGATCCTACAAATGATAAGACCAAAGGCCACCTAAAATTGGATATTTTAGTCATTACTGTCCGTATGGACAACACGTAATTGAATGGAGATTTGTGTCTTTGAACAATGCTGTTTTCTTCCTTTCCTGACAAATTTGACAGGGCACCTGTGTGTTCCAGGGGATATGACTGCCGAATCATGATCCAAAGGTTGTGGTTCGAGCCCCACGCTGTGGGCATGTGTTGTGCACTTGGGCAAGGGCACTTTACCTCGCTTGCTTTTCGTCGACCCAAGCGATTGAATTCGGGTAGCTGTTATGGGGGATTTACAATCTAAGTGCTTGGATAGGCATGTGCGCTTGGCGGCTGCCGGCATAGGTGAAGCGAAACTGATGTGACGGATTTCCTGAAGGCCAGCGTAATAAATAATAGGCAAACAGCGCTTGTATCCTGTGGAAAGGCGCGATATAAATGTCGGTATTATTATTATTCAGAAGATGTTGAATGTACGTACCTACAGAATCACATCACCAAATGTAACTTCTATTCCTAGATGTGCAAAATAGGCAGCTAGCTAAATGTAACTTTCTGGCTTATGAAGAGATTGGTTCTTCTCATTTTACATATCTCAAGAAGATCTTGGAACTCCTGCAAATAGGAAAACAAATGTTGTGGTCAAGGCAAAATTTTGTAGATAATGCACAAAAAAATGGAGGGAATACACTTGTATTTAAAGGTGGTCATGATGCATGAACAAGAAAACTAAAAAAATGGTCCTTTTTTCCAACAGGCAATGTATGCGTGTACATTGATTAGGGTCACGCCCGTAACCTGGATTTTATTAGGGGAGGGGCAAATTTTTCTCAAAAGGGACTTTTTACCCCAAATTCACCCCTCCCCAAAGGGGGGGGGGATTTGGCATAAGTGGACCTTTTTACCAAAGTTTTAAGCTTTTTTGGACAAAATAGCATAACCCCCCTAATTGTTGGCATTTTTGCACATTTTGAGCCATTTTTAGGTTTTTTTTGGCTTTTTGGAATTTGGGGTCATCTGCCCCCTTGGCCTCACTGGTTACAGGCCTGATTAGGGTGTCAAAACAGCAAATATGGAAAAAAGGGCATGTTTTTTCTTAACCCTAAAATTGTGATGTACGTGTTTAGGTATGTAATACTCACATTAAAGCAATAACAGCACATTGTTTTGAAGAGTCCAAGTATTTTGAGATTTTTTGCACAGTTGCATTGGTAATTGGCTAATTGTAAACAATACCTGTGAATGGTTGAGCTCGATAATTATTCTCTATGTGTTGCAAAAAGGAATTTTGTAATTAGAATAATTAATGACACTATCAGTGATCCACCCGAAATACTTTAAATTTGTTATCTTTTTCCCAGTGAAAAATTGAAAGGAAGAAAAGGGTAGTATCTAAATTATGAATCTCCATTCAATTACGTGTTGTAGTAAGTGGCCGTACGGACAAAAATGACTAAAATATCAAATTTTGTACTCATTACGTTGCTTTTGGTCCTATAATTTGTGGGCTATGTTAGGAAATCTAAACTTGTTATGAACATGCAAAAATATGATTTTTTTAATTTTTTTTTTTCAATTTTCTGGTTGAGCAAATCACTGATAGTGCCTGTAATATCAGAGATCTCCAATAAAAATTCAACGGCTGCCGGAAACGTCCTTTCAATATGAATAGCTGGGAAATTGCGCTCATCCATTAGTTGTTCCGGTGGTTCAGGTAAGTCAAGTAGGAGGTCATTTTCATGAGGTGGCACTATGTCATCATGGATGGACATAAAGTTTGCATTTCCATTCCACCATTAAATTACAATCAGGGTTCCTCAGGGTTCCCTATTCTAATTACAAAATTGCTTCTTTTATGACAAATACACATTTTTAAGCATTGTCATTTGCAGGTATAGTTTAAAAGACAATTACCAACACAACTGTGCAAAAATCCCAAATATTGAAAATTGGGGGTGCTCTTCAAAAAATGTGCCATTATTGCTCAGAGATCAAAACCATCAAAAATCAACAAAAATACTTTTAGGGTATGTTTTTAGTTGGTTTCGAAAATACTTTTGTTAGGGTTTGTTTTGTTATTTTGTAAGCTAGTCCATGTTCACGCATGATAACCACCTTTGAATACAAGTGCCTCCCCAGGACAAAAAAAAATGTTTTAAAGTGCCCAAATTTATGACCAATTCTGGTATATGCTATATCAAAGGGGAAATGTCTGTACAAGTTGCATATGCCACAATTTTTTTCTTGTCCAATTCTTTTTTGAGTTGACCAGGTTAAATTAAAAGTCCTTGTTTTGATTTGTCTACCGTGTTCTCTACTTGATACGAGAGCCTGGCACTTGCACATATACTCCATCAAATAACGTGGGGAAACAAACTTGTGGTTTTGATGGTGGAAGCAATAATACATATTGCAAAGCCCTATTCAATACTATGCTAATATTGATGGTTAACCATTAAAATGGCATCTCTTTTATATCTAAGGGAATGAAATGGATTTGAGGGCTCAATTTCAGGCCAACAATGGAGAAAATATTACCTTTCTTTTGATATCACAGCGATATACTACTTCCACGTAAATTGGGGGGGGGCAAGACAATACACCTTTAACACAAATCATAAGTCCCCCTCCAAACAACCACTCTTATTTTTTATGTGGGATGTTTGTCAGAATCAGACTAGTAATTATATTTTTATGGATATTAGGTAAATTGTTCATGAAAATTAGAGGCAATCCATTACTTGACAGCTGACAGCATAGATTAAAAGACAAAGAGGCATTTTCAATTATCAAAGTGGTAACATTACTTCAGTTGATTGACAAAACCAGTCAGTTATCGTAACTTTGAGTACTCTCCCCGTATGTGTTATCTCCATGCGTTTCCATGACCTTTTGACATTGGTTACACATTGCATTAATGCTTAGTCTGGTCACACCCTGCTAAGGGATAGCAGCCCATTCCTCATGTAAAACTGACACAGTCATTCAGTGTACTCTCTGTACTGACATGGGCAATACGTACAAACCGAATGCATATTGCTCGTCCCACAGATGCTTGAGCATGATTGAGGTTTCTGGCGAATTTGCATTGGCTTTCCTTCTCTTCTTCCAAATAAAAACAGTCCGCCATTGGCGTAATTCACGTACTGTTCATTGTAGGGTGCAAGACATACAGTGCTGAGCGAATCTACTGTGCGCTAAAAACTAAGTGGTGATAGCAAATGAAGTTGAATGGACTGCCCTGCCCTCTGAAGCAATCCAGGGGGTACTGTCAACAATGCTATGGGGTAATGATTCCATAGGCTTGATCCATCTGGGAAAAATGACTTCTGGTAGAATTTTTGTTTGGGTAAATTGACTAGACTTCTGTGTGGGACCACGCAATTGTAGAGATGGTGTTAAGAGTACATAGGATGTCAATAATTCCATCACAATTGGAATATCCTTTTGTTTTTGCCGGTGCTCTGCTTTCCTGCAAGATGACCATTGCAGGTGGTTAAGCAGGAAGTTTACGCTCCTTGTTCTGTTAATCGTGGAAGATGACCTAGCATATCGTCGCTGGGCCACTTCTAGTTTTTTTTGATGTTTGCAGTGGTGTGAGGATCCCAGAAGATACTAGCATATTCACCCAACACAGGATGTAGAATGGTTTTCCATTGGGTTTTCCCCTTGGACATTGGTAAATATTTCCTTTGCATAAAGCACAAGTGATTTTGCCTTAGAAGTTACTTTCTGAATGTTGTAGTTCCAGTTTAATTTGTTGTGTATGTTTATCCTAAGTACTTTAGCAGTATCCACCTCATCTAGGGTGGGATCATGGATGTTATATGGCCACTGATGAGTTCCTTTTTACTGTAACATGAAGGAAACTGAAGGGACCTCTTACAGCTGCAACTGAATGAGGTCGTGCTGAAGTTTAAGGCTTCCTTTTCACATTGATTTTCTACAATCTGGTCCAGTTGTCTTGTGTATCTTGAGACCAAGACAAAAGCTTGCAAATTCCTTCAGGATGGATGGTAAAGGGTCCATGGCTGAGTAAGGGGGGCTTTTTGGTCCTTTAATCCTTAAAAGTTGAAAGGTCTTCGCTCTGTTGAATACCGATGGAATTGGTCATTCAATATGTTACTCATGTTCTTACTGTCAGAATAAGTGCTGCCTTGGAGCATTCCCTTCCGCTGTGTGGACAGACATTGTGATCCATGAAGTACAAAGGGGCATTACCATAGGCAGCAACATTGGTAAATGTTGTGGACAATATTCCATGACATATGCTCAGCAGGGGTGGATTTTTTTTGGGGGGCACGCTTCTAAGAGGATTTTGAGCCCAAATTAGCTCCTGGAGCATATGGTCTGGAGCAGTGGTCCTGGAGCATTTGGTCCTGGAGCATAAAGTAATCTGAAAAAATTCTAAGTCAAATATTGCTCCAGGAGCATATTTGAATAGGCAAATGGTCCAGGAGCATATGGCAAATATGCTCTTGGGAGCAGTGGAGAAATATTAAGCACAAATACTGCTCCTGGAGATAATTTCGGGCCAAAATCTCTTAGAAGTGGGGGCACCCAGCGCGCACCTCTATTTTTAGCAGGCACAGGGTGCTGGGCCTACCCATCTAGAAAAAAGTTTCTGTAACCACTTTGTTGTTGTGTGTTTAGTTGACTTTCAAAATCCCCCTGCTCTTTAGAATTTTGACGGTCTGAAAAAATTACAAATTGTGTTGGCAAGTGAATAGTGATTAATGCACCCCCTCCCCATTGAGGATTCCTGGGTCCGCCCTGGTCAGCATTCAAGTTGCCGATGATCTGAACAATCTGTGCCATGTGAGAAGGTAATGTCAAGAGTTTCACTAACAAAGGTGTTAGATACACACATTATTGAACAGTACTAAACTTTTAAGCCAATGTTTGTCGATTAATGAGGTAATGATATCACTTGGTGAATTTTGAAAAATACCTTTTTGTTCTTAATCGGCACTCAATCAACTGTGAGTAACAGGCCGTTAATTGTCACCCAACAGTTCCCCCCCCATCATAATAATTTTACTAAGTCATGAACTTTACAAAATTCCTTTTAGGCCAAGAGTATTAATAAAATAAACAAGGAAAGGTGGATAATTTCTGGGAACAAGCTGAAAATGTCAGAATTGGTGCAGAATGAGTCTAGAATAATATACTAAAAGTCCCCAAACATCCTCTTTGTTCTTTCAGAAATAAGGGGGCAAATTTTGTTACAGGGTAAAATTTACGAAATATTTAATTGTCCTTAAATTTGTTCCAACATTTTTGTCATGCCAAGGATTAAAAAAGGTATAGTTGCTGTAGTTTAATAACTATTAATGGTAAAAAAGGCTTTCAATGTCATCTGGGGTAATTTTCAGAATGGTCGGATTCTTCTGAAAGATGTGTGGGTCAAATCTATATAGTTGTACATGAACACCAAATGAATATTTAAACAGTTGATGGTCATTACTTGCAAAATTACATGGCCAAGTGTGATGGGGTTCTACCAGCTCTATGGGGGGCACTGCTTTCTGCTCTTAAATGTCAATATTGAAGCCATGTAGGTGATTTGAAGAACATTTTCTGTTTTAATATGACTCTCGAGCATTTTGAATCTGGTTTCAATGAATTGAATCATTTTAAATATTTACCCCAGTATTACCTTGGAATGATTTAAGGTCTGTAGTACTTAAACTACAGGTTGTAGTAGTGCAAAACATACCTTTATGATCATTGGGACATGACAAAAAAGGTTGAACACATTTAAGGAACAATTCAATATTTTGTAATGTTGGATTTTTACCCTGTACAAATTGCTTTCCCCTTATTTCTGAAAAAAGCACAAAGAGGATTTTAGGGGACTTTTGTATGTTATTCTAGACACATTTCTGCACCAATACTGACCATTTTAGCTTGTTCCCAGAAATTTCCACCTTAACACTAAAATTCTTGGCCCCGATTGGGGACATGACAAAAATGTTTGGAACACATTAAGGACAATTCTAATATTTGTAATTTTAACCCTGTATACAAATTTGACCCCCCTTCCTTATTTTGAAAAAGCACAAAGAGGATTTTAGGGGACTTTTGTATGTTATTCTAGACCAGTTCTGCACCAATCCTGACATTTTCAGCTTGTTCCCAGAAATTTCCACCTGAAAACTAAAAATTCTTGGCTATTGCGGACATGACAAAATGTTGGAACACCATTAGGACAATTTAATTTTTGTATTTTACCCCTGTACACGTTTGCCCCCTTATTTCTGGAAAAAGCCACAAAGAGGATTTAGGGGACTGTCTAGATGTTATTCTAGACACATTTCTGCACCAATTGATATTTTCAGTGGCTTGTTCCCATAAATTTCCATGTTAAACTAAAAATTATTGGCTATTATAAGAAATTGAGCAGTTGATTGGGGTGAGCGTTATTCATGTTTGTTTTAAATTATGATTAATGCTCATTTTCTTTCTTTTTTGAGAAATATTCATACACTCACAAAATGCGGATTTCTCTTTGTCTTTCTATGTTTGGTGCTTTTGGAGCAGAATGGTTGAGAAGTGCTACAAGTATTTCAAACCTGTTAACTTTTGGTACCAGAGCTGATTCAAGTTTGATAAAGAGCATACAGTGCGAGTGATTTGAATAATGACCAGGAAGAATGTGGATTGAAAAGTGCATATCACATAAAAGGTGTCCCTCTTAAAAATTAAAAAATTCTGATTTTTGCACTAATGTAAAAGCTTTCTATCAGAAATATCCTGTGAAAGAATTAAAGGCTGATCAGCGATTCGAAAATATAAGTATTTTGTGTAGTAATTAAAAATAGTCAACTAGAACTAAAGATAGCGCCTAAAATGCTTAATTCCGACGTCTGAATTAATCGGAGTTTCGTTTTCATGCAGTTAACATAAATGTACAGTATAACTTACATAGGAAACTGTGTATAACGGAAATTGCGATCTGGAATTTATAACAAAGTTGTGATTTTCTACATGTATATGAAGGACTTCGATTTGAGCTTAGTGCACACAAGTGATAGTATTTGGACAAGCAATATTATAAGCAAAAACACGAGATGTTTGAAACTTGAGGCCCCTCCTCGGGAAATCTGAGTCGAGCCTTTAAGTGAAAACTTATCTTGGTGCAGAAATTGTGAAATTTCTAATTTATATAGGAGCAAATACTAATATTCAGCGTATCTGTATATTGAAAAAATTCGAGCAACGAAAATCGCCTTTTGTTTTTCATTTTAGGGCATTTCTGTAGTAAAACAAGGTAAGAAATCTATTAAAGGTCGAGGTGACCTCCCTACAAATGACACAATGTATGGATGCCCCAAAATCTCTTCTTGCACTTACCAAGAGGATAAACAAAACCAATCTGCAGGATATATGGTAAATAATCGATAAGAATAATTATTATGCATCTGTGGTGTAATACCACAGTGCGATTAGCGCGTACCGCCCAACACTGCACAATACGCAAAAATATCGGGCATTTGGTCATGCAACTCGTCAAGCAAATACTCTGTTTTTATTAGTTTTGAAGCAATTTTAAAACTATTTTGGTCAAGTCAGCTTCTTCATGCATAATAATAATAATATTGGATGGCTTTTTTCGGCTGATAACAGAAAATATCGCCCTCGCCAAGAAAATATCAGGCTCGTCTTCGACTCGCCCGATATTTGATCTAGGCTCGGGCGATATTTTCTGTTATCAACCTCAGCCATCCAATATTATATAAATACAGAGCTTGCGGAGTGCCCTTTAATTTCTCTAAACTCACCATGTTAGGTCTAGATGAACCAGATGAAAAACATTAAGCTCACAGTAATTTCAGATTCGGCAGACAGTGAATCCTTCGGAGGAAATGGTATTGAAGCTATGACTGCTCTCAGAATATAAGTTTTATCTGGAAGAACAATTAGACAACAAATGATTCAAATGTTTACATAGTATGAAATTGCAGTGATTGGTCATGTACTATTGTTTGGTTCTAATTACTGCACACACGTACTGTTAGAAGAACCCCAGGAGAAGAATACAATACATTTTATGACTGTATACCAAAACTGTATGGTAGTGATATATAAAAAAAACATACAGGGCTTGTAAAATTGCCTCTTCAATTTGTTGCTAAAGCATCCCCCTTTTTCAGGCATAAGAATTAGTTTTAATAGAAAAAGAGGATAACTGAAAAAAGGATGAAAAGCATATAACATAAGACCAAAAAGGTCCAAAGCCTAAAATACATTAAACTGCAAAATCTGGATAGGAATTCTTCTAAAAGGAGGAAATTTCTCTTGCATTTATTTCTTTCATTCCCATCATGACATGTTAATAACAATTAACATAGCAATTGGCACGCTACCTTGATAAATGTGATTTTGGACATAGTATGTTCATCACACATGACCCATCTTAACCAATGGTGTGTGTTGTTACATGAGGTAAACATGAAAGGTTCATTTTATTTTGGAACTTCTTGAGCTTACCAATTTAAATGATAAATGCAATGTGACTTCACACAATTCTATAATGTCCAAATACATAGTTATTTGTTAGAACTAGGTCTGGGTTTTATTGCAAAAGCTGTTTGATGTGTTCAAGAGAAGCATGGTTACAGTGAGATGTCAATTATTCTAAAAAATAAAAGTAATAAACCAAGGGACTGGCTCACCTCTAAGCAAATAGCTTGCCATGGGTTATGTAAGTATGACCAATTTTAGTTGCGCTAAAACAATTTCGTCCCTTCGTCCAATTAAACCTGAACTGCCCATATTTCCAACAGTTGGTTGCAAAGCATGCATTTTATTATTAGGAAATGATTCTCACAGTATTTGCCACTTTTTTTCTGATGTAGCTATTAACAGAAACCCTGAAATCTGTAAAAGGATCTCAATGTTTGTTATGTTCATATTTTAATAGGGCTTCTTTTGCTAATATACAGCAACCTTTTCATTGCCTTGAATACCAATGTGGCTTGGAATCCAAGCTAAGACAACAGATTTTTGCAACTGAGACAAATTGAAGAATACTTCTAACAGTTCAGCAGTATAGGGATGGCGACACTCTCTGCCTGCCATAAGACTAGATAGAGAATCAGTAAATATAGTGAAAGGACTCTCATTAGAAATTTCAGCTAATTCTAAGGCTATCTTAAAGAGACATGAGGAGATTTCCAGAAAGAAGTGCCCCCAATTTTTCTCAAACCTAGGTTTTTTACATATTTGGAATGCCTACCAATGTATTAGATCACACCTGAAGTGAATAAGCCAAATACACCGTCTTTATGTAATAAGATGATGATTTGGTAGTTTGTCGTGCACGACAGAAAGTCAAAGCATGGTTTTCTATGGGGAACGATTACAATAGCAAGCAAGTTCAAAACAAGGCTTGCGGTTTTCTTTTGCACCTGTTTGTCCAATAAACCTTCCAAACGTTCTCGGTAGGTGGTCTACAACCGATCCAGTGAAATTTGAGAGAAATTTGTATCCTAAAAAAATCTCCTCCTGTCACTTTAAGTGCCTGCAATTCAGCAGTAAAAATAGATACATTATCAGGTTAACTAATTTGACGTTGATTACATTGACTGTCTGTATAAATAGGTCGATGGTGATGATATGTATTTATGCCCAAGTTCATCAAATGTAGCTTGAAAAAAAGATCATCAGTTAACCCTTCTATATTGACATCAAGTTAGGTCTATATCAAGTTCAAATTTGTCCAAGGGAGGACTAAGGGGAAAATAAATGACCTGAATATTATCAGCATTTGGACCAACACCTGAGAAAACCCTCTTTTGTAAGGATTCCAAGGATGAGTCGCATAGGTTTACCAGTATAGAAATTAGAAATTTAGGCGAAAGTTGCTCTCATGGTGTGGGCATATGTACAGTATTTTTATGTATTGAAAGAGCTACTTTGCCCCAGTTTAGATGTAAAGGAGGTGTATTTAACTTTGACCTATAAGCTCTGCATAGAGGAGGTACGAAAACGCCCCCAAGCCTTTAGTCAAAGAACCATGATGAATAGTTCAACTTTTTCAAATGAGATTACGAGCAGAACAATTAAACTACGCATACCATAGGCAATTTTGATCTCAACTGATTATGAAGACAAAGCGGATGACTTGAGTGATCTGCACCCATCCATTCCTTGAGACTTCTTTTAGAGCTCTTTCAGAGTTTCTGACATTTATTCCGCAGGTAGGTAGTCTCATGTGCAGGGTTGTCACTACGCCAGGCGGCACTGGGCGGCAGCAACCGGCACTCAGCCAAATTAACCGGTACTCAAAGGAATTATAGGCCTTGCCGCCCGGCCACAAAATGCCCAAATTACGTTTAAAACAGCTATAGCTATAAAATGCTACTATTGCAACTTGATTCCGTATTTTGAAGCAATTTTCGTCAAATTTACCCGCAACTAAATTTTGGCTTTGGTGACAACCCTGGTCCATGTGAGCTTTGAAGTTTAATTTACTGTCAAATACTTAGGCCTAAGAATTAGTCCGAATGACAGGATAAGGGGACGGAACCATTCAATTTTAGTTCTGGGTCAGTGAAGTGTACTTTGTTTGCAAAAATGACACAAAACAGTTTGGTTTTAGAGAAACAAACATGTTAATCTGCCCACGTGAAGCTTGTTAAGGCACTTTTGCATTTGGTTTAATGGGAGTGAGTGGGACATGGTTAATGCTTCTTTCTTGTTACATATTTTAGAAATCATGAATGTTTAAAGGTGAATTTCGTGATTCCAGCATCTTCTGTTTTATTCATTGTTCAATAGATATTCCTTCAGAAAAGCTTATTAAGACAACTTTTTAGTTGATCCTGGCCACTGTGCCACTTATAAATTTCGTTCCATTTCTTGGACAGTAAATCCAAAATTGCGAATTCTTAGAATACTAACGAATTTGCACATAAGATTAGGTACACATGGAGTTACTAATATAAAGCGGTTTCAGATGATTTAAAATCCTAAACTTTGGTTTAGGTCAGTCGGGGGGGGGGGGGGGGACGAGGCTATGGATCACGAAAGACCTGTAAAAAACGTGATATCAATTATTAATCAACGATAACTGACACATGCATATTTACGATATATAGGCATAGTGCTGGTTTAGAGTTAGGTCATAACAAGCTCTTATGAACAAGATGAATCCTTACAGTGCAAATGTGCAAATGCTGCATGTGCTGCATGGCAACCACCCAACACTTCTTAGAAGGGGTGGTGGGGTGACACCCCCAATTACAGACGTGTAGGCAAGTCGGTATTAGATGTTGGTGGAAAGTTTAATGAAAATAAAATATTTTAACAGATTTGACACAAGTTGGTACATGCTTGGGGTTTCCCCGTTGGAGGACCACGTTAGGTTGGTCAGGGGGTCAGTCAAAGTCGAAGGGACAGGGGGTGAATTTTCTTTCCACAGTTAACTGCAGGTATTACAGCATCATCTTAAAAAAATAGCCAAAGTTCAATTAAATAACTGATATTGATCACTATATATTAATACCGGCGGTCTGTCTATCTGTCTGTCGTCGTTGACCGACTATTTTCTCGAAGACCAAGGGTGCACGCTCCTAAAATTGGTGGGTGGGTGCCCCTTGACCTTCCGAAGACCAAGTTGGTATTGGTTTAGTGGATCAAAGGTCATCAGAGGTCATCAAGGTCAAAAAAGGTCAAAGGTCAAATGGAGTAAACATTGGTGTATGGACAGGAAACTTGGAAGGGTGGGGGTCGATTGTTGATGTCAACAATTTTGAAGGTTCTTGACAAGATCATTAGGGGTCATTCAAGGTCAAATGAGGTTAACGTTGGTTTCTCGGAGACCGAGGGTCACGCACGTTCCTGAAACTTGGTGTTGGGTGTGGCCCTTGACCTTACGAAGACAGAGGTTGTAATGGTTCGTGGATCAAAAGTCATCAGGGGTCAATTTAGGTCAAAGGAGGTCCAATGGGGTGGTTAGGTAGTAGTAAAAACCGTTGGTTTTTTTATGGACATGAAAACTTGGGAGGGTGGGGTTGATTTTGATGCCAAAAATTTTTAAAGGTCACCACAAGGTAATTAGGGGTCATTCAAGGTCAAA
>JAMKCH010006901.1:0-32136 GCA_023653785.1 Ophioderma brevispina
AGTGACCATTGAAATAAAAACTTACTATGAAGCAGAAATTATTGAGTATGTCGATTTCACTGTGACCTACATCTTTCCCCAGTAATACGCTACTTGTGAATGAAGAAACTGCAGTAGCCCAGATGAAATTGCATCAAAGCATCTGCTAATGCTGACACATGGAGTTATTTACAAAACCCGTTACACATTTCAATTACTTTATTCCACTCAAATCAAACTTTTATCATGTTATATGCTTTCTAAACAGGAAGGAGATTGAGTGAGTGGTACCTACATTTGCTAGGAGGTTGTTTCTGTATTGTGTGTGTAAAGAATCTAGGTGATATCATTAGTAGTAGTAGTAGTAAAACGCAAGTTTTAAAATCCGTTTTTGTCCCCGCAACCGGGGGTGGCCGGATTCACCGCTCACATTCGTAAGCATCTCGCCCTTGAACTCCCCGTCATCCCTCCTTCCATTTCGCCCGATTCAACGCAATCCCCATCCTCAAACCCACCCTCCCTACTCTCCTCCTCCACTTGCTTCCTCCATGTCCTCTTTGGTCGCCCCTCTTCTCAACCCCCCACCTCAAACTCAAAAGCCCTTTTTTAAAAAAAGCGCCTCTCCTTGGCCTCAGCACGTGCCCATAACCATCTTACACCATTCGCCTTCGCCAGTCGGTAAGCCGCCTCTTCCAAACCCAACATCTGCATCAATCCTCAGTCTCTTCCTATCCATCAATTTCACTTCATTTCCCACCACACATTTGCTCTCACCATCGGCTCTCTCTGCCTTCTCAAAATCCCCATCCATTTTTCATTCAGGCACCACGTCTCACGCCACTCCCCTCAGCAATCAAACGATCTCTCACACAACTCCTGTACACAATCCCTTTCATCTTCAAAGGAAATCTTCTCCCAGTAGCAACTCCCATAAAAAAAAACATTCCTAAAACTTCACCCCCATACCTACTCCTGGCTGTCACAGCGCCTCACATCCACCACCCGCACTAATCCTGTCACCTAGGGTAACTCCTTCACTGTTTCTAACGCGCACCCACTTTTTTCCACCTCCTTCCCCCACCCCCCTCATCTCCCTTCTTCATCTTCACCCACAAAGTCTCTTGCCACACTTGGGGTCACTCTCTTATCTTTGTGCATCTCCCCATGATCCATTTCCCACATTTCCTTCCTCACAAACACACTGAAGTTGCCCTCACCCCTCTTTCCACCTATTTCCCCATGGGTCCCCTTACCCCCTCAAACACAAACAACCCCTCCCCCTCCTCCCCACTCAAACCCATCACTTTAGTCTTCCCAAGTTTGCCTTCAGCCCTTATTGTAAGTGGAAATTTGTATCACATGTTTGGAACCTGAAAAAAATAATGATAATGAAAAGTTACCATCCCCAATCTTTTTAAACCTGCAACATGAAACTAAAAATCGCATTGTGAAGGGCCTTAGGGGTCAAAATAGGTAATTTTGGGGAAAGTTTGGGTAGTTTGATTAAAGATTCCCCATTTAGGATGACGGACATGGCCAAGAACTCTGATATGCGATCCAGTTGTATTAGACCTCTTGACATACCGGCTCAAAGCGTATAGCATAAAAATCATAATGGTATGCTCACAAGCAACATGCTTACAACTCCAGGGTGAAATATTTAAACTTTAAGGATAAGGTGTGGGGTGCAGATAGAGGTGGCTCAAGTCTATTGTGTGTATATACATCAAATTCATCACAAAAAGAATTCCATAGACTTTGTACAGGTGAACTGATTTTTGGCCGAGTATAGAAGTGGACCAAAAATGGGCCCAAATTTGTGAAAAAACTACACCATTGTATTTCCATTTTTTTCAAATAATTGATGCTTTACAGATTGGTGTTTGTTTTTAAATGCTAGAGAAATATAAGTAAAAAAAAGTAAAAGTCCCCCTGAGAACCTAGGGATCCAGCACTACGTACTCAGACAAATAGTACAAGGTTATGATAAAAGCCCCCAGGCACTAAACAAACACTTTGAGTTGTCTCAATTCCTTCCAACCCAGAAACATACCAAACAAGGGAAAATCTCCGAATCCGACATTACTCATCTGGTAATCCATCAAGAAAGGTGTCTTAAACCAAATGCAGCGCCTCGATCCATCAAAGGCCAGCGGCCCCGATGATCACCCCCACGATTACTCAAGTCTGTTGCTGTTGAGCTGCTCATGCCCTGACGTCCTTTATCAGCAACTATCAACATCAGGAGAAGTACCGGGCCCAGTGGAGACAAGCAATTGTAACAGATCTATTAAGAAAAGGTGCCAAATCAGATCCTGCAAACTAGAGCCCAATCTCCCTGACCTGCATATGCTGTAAGATGCTGGAGCATATTATTTTGAGTATGTAGCTAAAACCTCTGGCAGCAAACATCCTCCTTGAATCGCAGCATGGCTTAGGAAGACTTTCAAACAGTTACCCCAGCTTTTGATTCCATAATGAACTGGGCCACCACACCTGAACATCGTGGACAGACCGGCGTATTGTTAGATTTCTCTAAGGCGTTCGATAGGTTCCCATCAGCTCTTATCCGCCAGTTGGGGGTTTTACGGATTAGAGGGTCAACACTCCACTGGATCACGCTTCTCTCTCTCGCCAACAAGGCAGGTTGTTAATGGTAGACATCTCACTGGAGGGGAATGTAAATCAGGCGCCCACAGGATCGGTTTGGGACCGGGCCACTTTTATTGTATATAAACGACATTACAAGACACAATCCAATTCAAAATACGACTTATTTGCCTGACGGACAGCATCATCTATAGAGAAAAAAAACCAAGAGATCACCAAATTCTGCAAAAAGACCTGCAGCCCCTGGCTAAGTGGGATGAGGATTGGCTGATGGATTCAACATCCAAAAAATGTGAATGTCCTTTCAAAATTACACGCAAAAGGTCGCCGGTCTCATTCATACACCTCCTTGGCCAGCAGCTGCTTATTGTTGTATCTTCAGCACGATTATCTTGGCATATCCCCATTTGGCCCCAAGGATCTCCGCTGGAACACTCATTGTCAACGCATCATCAAAAAATCTAACAGCACCTTGGGACTCATCCGAGAACATTACTACTTGTTCAAAAGAGTCAAGAAGAAGGCCTATGAGTCCCTCGGTCGTCCGCGCATAGAATATGCATCAGAGACTTGGAACCCACACACAACACTTTAGGACATGCTCGAGCAAGTTCAGAGAGCAGGAGCACGAATTGTGTTTGCTGATTATCGCAGGCGACCAGTGTTTCATCACTCATTCAACAACTTGGATGGGAGTCTCTTCATGTAAGACGTCTTCTTGCACAACAAGTAATGTTCTTCAAATTCACACAACAACTTGTCAAATCCAGTTCCCAAAACATGTGTTTGTTCCAGCTACATACATTTCAAGAAATTGATCATCCAACTTATGTACCAGATCCCAACTACAAATACAGATCTCTACAAGTTTGCCACTACCCAGTCCATCCGGGTTTGGAATAACCTTCCAGCTCATGGTCCCATTTCTACTGCCTCGGGCTTTATGAGAAGCAGCCCTACCCAGCCCTCAGAGCTATGCTTCCTCCGTCTGGCAGCAAATTGATGTAAAACCTTCCGGCCTTCTGTATATAGTGCACATTTTGTTCGGTTTTTGATGTTTGTTGAGACTTGCTTCCAGTTTTTTGCATCTGATCTACTTTTTAATTGCACCTTGTGGCTGGAGACGGCCATTTAGCCTTCATACTATTTAGATCATGCGGCTGCAATAAGGATCAACATAACCAAGTACCAAGACAAATGTGCATTTTTCTCGACAAGTTAGGCGCACTTAACTTGTTACAAAGATGTAAAATGTACGCGGAAATGTACACATTTACGGGCAAAACAAGTGTCACACAGCAGTTAACCTTCTCCATGAAATTACGCGATTTATTAAATTTGATGACAAATAAAAAATGAAACTTCTTGGCATAGGGCTTTAACAATCGCGAAAATCATGTGATTGAAGGTTTTTAAGATTATGTTCCCCATAATTTTACATCCGATCCCCATAAATTGGTACCACAGGATAGCTTTAGAGTTTCTTCTTTCTTGGTATCAAATTAAGTACAAAACATTCTCATTATGACGTCACTATTATGTGCAAAGTTGAGGAAAGTATAAAAATAATGGATATAGGGTGGAAAATTGATATTTCACAATATTACTGACTCAAAACATGTAGCCACAAAACTCTCTGAGTATAAAACAACTAGTCATATCCCATTAAAGAGCAGCAAAACGTGTGGAAATCGGACATTCCAAACTTTTGGTGAAACAAAACAAAACTGTCCCCTATTTACACTGTACTATGGAAATGACAGTTTTGCTGACCATGTGAACTTTAAACGTCACGTTCTGACGTAATTCTGGCCATGTTGGTACTCGTTTTGGTAGGCAATGGTAAAGAAGCTGCCATAGCTCATCCATTGTACCAAATCAAGTGTATGTGGTATTCCTGTGTTGTACTAGGCATGTTGGTACTTCTCCCATACGGATTTTCTCGATTGTTCAATCCTATGCACGAAAGTGGCATTTTAATGGCATCAAATTAATAAATGACGTCATTTCAGGGTGATGATGAATGGTTTGTGATTTTTTTTTTTTTTGCCCATAAATGTGAACATTCCGTGTACACGTTCACATTTTTTGTAACAGGTTAAGGAGCCTAACTTCTCTAGAAAAACGTACATTGTAGGGGGACTTACTTTTTTTGAACTGTATATCATATCCATCACAATTTTTATTTTTGCGGTGTGTCTCAAAAACAAGGAAGAGGTGGTTGCAACAACACCACCCTTTTTGGTTGAGTATTTTCTAGAAATACTGAAGTATCTACTTTAAATAATCGCGACTATAAAAATGGATCGGTCTGTATGTCCGTCGGTATGTCATGATAAAAATGTTAACTCTCTTTACCCCCCCCACCCCCGGGAAAATTTGGGTATCTTTTGTTCTGGATGAGCTAGAGTAGCAAAACTTGGGTATATTGGTAGGAGGGGATACCCCCCGACCCCCTACTCACCATCCCCTGGGTTTGTCAGGGGGTAGGGGAAAAGGTAAGGGAAAAGTCAATATTTCACAGAAAATTCAACATTGTGTCATTTATCTGGACTTCGCAAGAGCTATATGTAACTTGGGGAAGAAGCAGGGTTGAGGATTCCTCGACCCCCTGATTAGATTGTTGGGTGTAAATAATGCCTATTCAGTAATCTAATTTGCATACTTTAAATTAAATTTTTCCGCGCAAGGCTTGTTTGACTCACAAGTTTTCTGGAATTCTGTAATGCGTATAAAGATTTACACTTGGTGGCAGGAAAACGGGCTGAGGGATTCTCCACCTGATTTGAATTTTGGGTGAATTTCGGGCAAATTAAATATGCAAATGAAAGCTAATTAATAGCAAACCAGGTAATTGCTAGGTGGGGGAGCAAAGTATATAACAACAAACAGTTAAATTAACTATTAGTATCCATGTTTTCATTGAAAGGTTTTTAAGTTCTGGTTGTTGCACGGGGGCAGGTCTTTGGGTTGACACCACTTTTCATACCTCATATGGGTCCCACATTTAAAAAATGTGTCACAAGTTTTTAAAAATAGTTTTGCCGAAACTGAATAAAAAATTACTCATGATTTTTACTAAATTTAGTAAAATTTTAAAGGGAATTTTCAGATTTCTTGAGTCTTTTACCAAAACAAAACCCTTTTTTCAGTACAAAGGCTATAGGAAACAGTTAAAAATACTAACTAGCATTTCGAACCTGAATTAATTTTGGGTGTAGTATCCATGTTTTCAATGAAAGGTTTTTTTAGTCTGGTTGTTGCACGTGGGTCAGTCCCTTTTGGGTTGCCAGCCCTTTTCATACCTCATATGGGTCCCAATTTAAAATGTGGTCCTGTTTTTTTCAAAAATATTGTTGCTAAAACTGGAATAAATTATCATATTTGTACTAATATTTAGTAATTTTAAGGGATTTTCAGAGATTTCTTGAGTCATTTTTAACCAAAACAAAAACCATGTTTCATGTACAAAAAACAGGCTATTGGAAAAAACTTAAATACTAATAATAGCATTTCTCTCTCGACCTATTTATATTTTGGTTAAAATATCCACTTCCAATTTAAGGACATTACAATTTGTTTCAGTGTAGGTAGGCCTGGGGGTTTCCAAGTGTAAGGGAGTGTTGGCCAGATTCGGGGGGTTTGTCTGAGGTAGTTCATTTCTCACTTCTTAGTTATCGCGACATTTGGCGGGGACATCTTTTACGCATCGCGTAAATACGAGTTTGCCCTCTTTTTTCCTAGAAGAAATTACAACTCCCTTTGTGTTTGAATAAGGTTTTCCTATACAGGAAACTAAAATTTAGAAAATTCCACATTAGATTTTGCTTGCAGATTTATGTTTCTTCTTCTTTTGAAATAACAATTGTTTTATTTTTTCCCTAATTATTTGTCAGAAAAAATCATTTTTTCTCTAGATTATAAACCACCCACACTTGATCTACAAGAGGTCTTTTCTTTTTATACACACATCTCTGGAGTTTCAGCTTAAAAGCACCTCCTTTAGGCTGGGAAAAATTATTTAATGAAAGGAAAAGGGACTTTGATAAAAAATAAATAAAAACACTAAAACAAAATCGCACGATGTCTTGAAACTGCAGCAATATATATGGAGGAAAGTTCACCTCTAGTATAGTAAAGTTTTGGACCAGAGAAGATGAGAAAGAGGAGAAGGGTTCACCGATCAAAGACTCACTCACGCTTCTTGCGATTGACCTTACATACATAACACCGTCATTAAAAAAATCCCAGAACTATTTCCAATTACCAATGTCACTGGCC
This sequence comes from Ophioderma brevispina, assembly GCA_023653785.1. Taxonomy (NCBI): domain Eukaryota; kingdom Metazoa; phylum Echinodermata; class Ophiuroidea; order Amphilepidida; family Ophiodermatidae; genus Ophioderma; species Ophioderma brevispina. The sequence goes on from JAMKCH010006901.1 coordinate 6,871, forward strand.
TTTACACAGAACACTTTGGTCATGACAAGTACATTGAAAGTACTCTTCTGCATCACTTACCGACACTTTGACCCCAATTAAATTTTTTCAAAGCATTTTGGCGTCTTTTGACACTGTCTGACACAAACCCGGATGATGAGTTGTAGTCAAAAAAATTGCATTTTCTAATCAGTCATCATCCGTCTTCACAGAACTACCGATTTGTTTTAACTTACAGCTCAATTCACCATCATTTATTACCTCAAAACAATTAAATCAAGTGCTAATTTTGCCGTTTTCTTTCGTTAAAGTCACTGTTTTTCCTCATATTTCGTTCGCCAATGAATAAAATAAATAATTATCGGTCAGAACAAACGTGGAGTTCATTCCCAGCAGAGAAAACTTTTAGCTGGAATATTAATAAATTGTTTTAGTGATAGCATTATGTCAAATTACACTTCTTACTACTCCCCTGTTCTGATTTCTGAACTTTTTCCTGACTGGCCCATTGATTGCCCCCCCCGGAAGCACATATTACTTCAAAGGTCCAATCGACTGCCCTTGAAGGTTACCTCAAACAATGAGCTAGTGAATGAAGAATCCTGGGTAAGCGGATTTCAAATCGAGCCATCTCCTCCTTCTTGTTTCTCCTCTTCATCAGCTTCTCTGGTTTGTACTAAATTGATTTAGGGGGTTTGATTTTATGGTAATAATTTTTCTGTCAGACCATAATGGTCCTACCTTCATGTATTCATTGCAATGGAGCAGTATCAAAAGAAGAATTTTCTTAGTCCTGGAGTGTCTTGAGGATGGCACATTGACATGGGTGTATTGCAGAAATGTAACTGATGTATAGAATTATATAGCTAGGTTAAGGACATGAAGTAGATTCCCAGGAAGAACCGCCCCCAATTTTTCTCCGAACCCCAGTTTTTACCATATTTGGAATGCTTACCAATGTCATTTGATCAGACACCTTAAGTGAATAAGCAGAAAGTACGGCCGCTTTAGGAATAATAAGATGATTATTAGTATTTCGTGTCCCGTGCACTGCCAGAACTCAAAAAATGGTTTTCTATGGGGAACGAATTACGATAGCATGCAGTTCAAAACAGGTTTGTGGTTTTCTTTTGCACCTTTTGGTCCAATAACTTTGAAAAAACGTTCTCGGTAGGTGGTCTTCAATCCATCCATGAAAATTTGAGAGAAATTTATATCTAACCAGAAAGTCCGTTTAAAAAGACAACATCGCTTAGCGAGGATGTTAGTACTTAATATTTTTTATTTTTGTAATACTTGAGATCATAGGAACCTCTCATATTAGATTATATAACCACATTATATATTTCCAAGTTCAGACTCAACCTTTAATTTTGAAATAAACCAACCACCTTATACCGCCAAATCCATTTTATAGGTGAGTTCAGCAATGTGGAACACGGGGTAGTTTATCATCAAATAGATTCTAAATATTTTGAACAGTCCATTGCAAAAACAAAAAAAATGCACCTAGATTACCAAATTCACCCTTTTAAGGAAACCGATTTTTAAAAACAACCTTGTCACTAGGGAGGCAATGAAGTACAATCGGCACAGTTCAATAGCGTTCATTCACAATGGAGTTATTTTAGAAAACACACCCCTGAGTTTTTGTATACAACTGCTCCTAGAATACACAAGATCGTTCATGTCAGATGCATGTAACAAGAATACAACCACTGAACTGTGCCCTTGGTTGATGAGCATATGTTAACTCATAGTGCGTGTTATCTGGGCATTGTACACATAATGGTGGACTCCTCAGACCATGGTCAATCAATCATACACGTCAATGAACTGGAAGAAGTTTAGTCCACTGTGATGGGTGGCGTCATCCAAGCAAAGTTTTTGTTTCTTCTAGCTTATTAGGCAATGTAAATTATTTCCTCCTAGTAAGGCATATACCTAATAAAATAATTGTTAACCAGAGGACTTTGCAAGCACTGCTACATGATACAACGCCAACCCAACTCTGTGCATGACTGTGATATCTGCCAATCATTTGCTTGCTGCACATAGCTCTGACATGCCTAGGTGAACTGCAATTTGTGGCTTTATCTACTACTCTCCGAATTTTTACCATCTTGCTATGGAAAAAAATCTCCGTGTCACTAACGATTCAGTTGTGTTGTTCCCTTGTCTGCTGCAAACAGATTTGCATATATAGGATTACCTTTGGTAGTAGGTTTGTGGCTGTCTTTTCTGCCAATTCTTTGGAAAAAACCGATTTACAACCAAAGTCATCAATAGACCCCCTAAATAAGAGGATTTTTTTTTAGAACAAAACCCAAATGACCCGCATGTGGTTTTTTGACCCGCCATTTTTGTAAATACTCCGGCGCCTCTTGCAAAGCCAATTGTTTCTGTGTTCCTTTTTGTTTGTGCACCCTCTTTGCTGCAGCGGGAGCCATCTAGTATATTTTGTGCATTCGGTTGCGGGCCGACTTTGGGCGTCCTCCCTCTTTCATAATTCACACTTATCTATATATAACACCTGTCATCCTTGGCTACTATAATAGTGGGCTGAAGGAGAGTCTGTCTGAGTGGGGATTGTTTTTTTCCATCCATATTTGCCAAGTGTTCTTGGTTAAATTCCCTGGCCAGCAAGTTTCTTGATATTAGCTTGTCTTGCTTGTGACAAACCATTGTGACGGCACTTGCCTCATGTGTCCAATAGTTTCCACTGTGCAAACCACATTTCCTGCATAGCACCGTTCATCATCTTGTGACTCTACAGAATAACTGCTTACCTTCAATCCGATGTGTTTCTGCCCCGGTTTTAATTTTGTTCAACTGTTTGTGCATCAAGTTTGTTTGCTCTACCATTATACCTGTCCGGTGATTTTTTTTCTTTCATTTGCATACATTTTTCCAACTTTATTGTCTGTTTTCCTATGCATCTTGCCCTAATCTCTTAATGTTATCGCCATTTGTCTTCCTCGATTCGATGACGTCAACGTGTTTCCGTCAGATATTTAGCGTTCACGTTTTCGCTCCGCCTTTATGCGCGTGTGTGCGTATACCGTGTTTTGTTGCTGCGTCCCCATGTAAAACACTGACATCACTGGCTCAAGGAGGTTAAAGACTAGCTCTTTATCACTCCCTACAAGGTGTTCCCATGTTTGCATTTCCGTATATTTTTTTTGGGGGGGGGGGCGGGCACCCCAGTCTTATATATGTTGGATTTATAAAAACCACCCTTTATGCTCACATTGTACCAATGTATTATTATTGCTTATTTTAAGTTTTTATGCCAATCAATCTCCAATCTCCGCACAGGCTTGTCATCTTCTGCGCATCATTCCTTGGGTTTACCCCCACCTTAAACCTGTGCGGGGACTGATTATCTCCTATACTGCATTGTCAATTATTTGTATCCTCATGTGTTATTTATTTTCTCATTGCTTACTTTAATTCTTAGGACATCAAATATCCGTCTCCGCACAGGCTTATCATCGTCTGTGCATCATGCCTTGGGTTTACCCCCACCTTAAACCTGTGCGGGGACTGATTATCTCCTATACTGCATTGTCAATTATTTGTATCCTCATGTGTTATTTATTTCTTTTTGCTTACTTTAAGTACTTAGGCCAATCAATCTCCGCACAGCTTGTCATCTTCTGCGCATCATTCCTTGGGTTTACCCCCACCTTAAACCTGTGCGGGGACTGATTATCTCCTGTACGGGGCTACTGTAAAAGCGAAAGCGGAAGCGAAAGCAAAAGTGATAGTGATTCCGGCAGCCTCAACGGAATAAACTGCATGTGGTGTTTGACTTTTTCCGTAAGGCTCTGAAATCACCTTTTGTTTTCGCTCCGCGTTCGCTTTTTACGTAAGTGGCGTGTTCAATTTATTCTCACATGTTAATTGTTATTTCTTTTTGCTTACTTTATGTACTTAGGCCAATCAATTCCCGCGCAGGTTTTTCATCGACTGCGCATCATACCTTTTAAAGCTGTGCGGGGACTGATTATCTCCTATACTGCATTGTCAATTATTTGTATCCTCATGTGTTATTTATTTCTTTTTGCTTACTTTAAGTACTTAGGCCAATCAATTCCCGCCAGGTTTGTCATTCGACTGCGCGTCATACCTGTGTTTTATCCCAATCTTAACTGTGCGGGGACTGATTATCTCCTATACTGCTGGGTAAATTTTTTTTTGTATCCTCATGTGTTATTTATTTCTCCTCACTTACTTCTAATACTGAGGGCCATCAATCTCCGGCATAGTCTTGTCATCTTCTGCGCATCATCCTTGGTTTTACCCCCACCGTCAAAACCGGTGCGGGGACGGATTATCGTCCTATACTGCATTGTCATTATTTGTATCCGCATGTGTTATTTATTTCTTTTTGCTTACTTTAAGTACTTAGGCCAATCAATCCCCTCGCATGTTGTTCATCGACTGCGCGTCATTCCTTGGGTTTACCCCATCTTAAAGCTGTGCGGGGACTGATTATCTCCTGTACTGCATTGTCAATTAATTTGTATCCTCATGTTTTATTTATTTCTCATCGCTTACTTCTAAGTACTTAGGCCAATCAATCTCCGCCCAGGTTGCATTTCTGTCGCATCATCCTTGGGTTTACCCCCACCTTAAACCTGTGCGGGGACTGATACTCCGTCCTATACTGCAATTGTCATTATTTGTATCCTCATGTGATTTCGTTTTTGCGTATCTTTAAGTAACTTAGGCCAATCATCGCCACACATGCTTGTCATCTCCTCCGCATATTACCTTTGGTTTACCCCTAACTTAAACCTGTACGGGGACTGATTATCTCCGATAACTGCTGGGTAATATTTGTATCCTTATGTGTTATTTATTTCTCATCGCTTACTTAAGTACTTAGGCCAATCATCTCTGCACAGGCTTGTCATCTTCTGCGCATCATGCCTTGGGCTTATCCCAATCTTCACCTGTGCGGGGACTGATTACCTCATGCAGTGTAATTTATTTGTATCCTCATGTACTGTTACTGGCCCCCGATGTATTCATTAAGTGTTCTCAAAATTAGCGTACTCAATCATTTACTTTCTAATGATTTGCCCAAATAGTCTTTGTATTTTCATTGTATATATACACTTTGCTTTATTTGCTCATTGTATCTTTATCATTTAACATTACAATTGATTTGGTAGACCCCCATTTAGTATCTGCATCAACTGTGATATTTTGCCAGGTTTTGGTAATGCATTTAGTAATTGTTGTAACCTCATGTGTTATTTTAATTTCTCATCGCTTACTTTAAGTTCTTAGGCCAAACAATCTCCGCACAGGCTTGTCCTCTCTTCTGCGCATCCATCCTGGGCGGGGACTGATTATCTCCTGTACTGGCGTTTAAATTATCTTATCTTCATGTGTTATTTATTTCTATTTACTCTCAAGTTTTTAAAGCCCCTACTTAAGGCCAATCAATTCCCGCGCAGGTTTTTTATCGACTGCGCGTCATTCCTTGGGTTTACCCCCACCTTAAACCTGTGCGGGGACGTATTATCTCCTATACTGATTGTCCATTATTTGTAGCCTCATGTGGTATATTATTTCTCATCGCTTACTTCTAAGTACTTAGGCCAATCAATCTCCGCAGGCTTGTCATCTTCTGCGCATCATTCCTTGGGGTTACCCCCACCTTAAACCTGTGCGGGGACTGGTTATCCCCTTTACTGCAATTTCAATTATTTGTATCCTCATGTGTATTTCTTTTTGCGTCTTTTAAAGTACTTAGGCCAATCATCGCCGACACAGGCTGGTTGTCATCTTGCGCATCAATTCTTGGGTTTACCCCTACCTTAAACCTTTGCGGGGACTGATTATCTCCTAGACTGCTGGGTAAATTATTTGTTTCCTTATGTGTTATTTATTTCTCATCGCTTACTTAAGTACTTAGGCATCAATCTCTGCCAGCCTTGTCATCTTCTGCGCATGATAGCTTGGGTTTACCCAATCTTACACCTGTGCGGGTGACTGTTACCTCATGCATGTAAATTATTTGTATCCTATTTACTGTTACTGCCCCGATGTATTCATTAAGTTTTTCTCAAATTAGCGTACTCAAATCATTACTTCAATGTATTTGCCCAAATAGTCTTTGTATTTTCATTGTATATATACACTTTGCTTTATTTCTCATTGTATCTTTATCAATTTAACTGCGTTACATTGATTTGTAACCCCCATTTATGTATCTGCAATCAACTGTGATATTTGCCAGGTTTGTAATGCATTTTAGTAAATTACTTGTATCCTCAGGTGTTTTATTTATTTCTCATCGCTACTTTTAAGTTCTTAGGCCAATCAATCTCCGCACAGGCTTTCATCTTCGCGCATCTTAGACCTGTGCGGGGACTGATTTTCTCCTTACTGCATTTAAATTTCTGTAATCTTCATGTGTTTTATTTTTTTATTTACTCTAATAGGCCCTACTTAGGCCAATCAATCCCCGCGCCGGTTTTTCATCGACTGCGCATCATAATTTGGGTTTACCCCTAACTAAACTTGTGCGGGGTGGATACTCCTCAGTCAAATTATTTGTATCCTCATGTGTTATTTATTTTCTCAGCGCTACTTTAAGTACTTAGGCCATCATCTCCGCACAGTCTTGGCATCTTCTGTGCAGCGGTTTACCCCTAACTTAAAACTGTGCGGGGACTGATTTCTTCATGCAGTGTCATTATTTGTATCCTCATTTACTATTGACTGCCCCTTGTATTCATTAAGTGTTGTCTCAAAATTAGCTTACTCAGCATACTCAATCATTTACTCATAATGTATTTGCCCAAATAGTCTTTGTATTTTCATTGTTCATATATATTTTGAAAATAAGTAAATCTGTTACCAACTGCTTCCCACAAAAAATAGCAGAAAATAGCAGGATCTTCATCAAAGGCAACTTTGCCTTTGATGAAGATCCTGCTGAGGATTCGACGTCAGGCCCACGCTCTTAGTATACTGCGTCGTATATTTGGCTTATTTGGTCATGGTATCTTTTATCAAGTTTTTTAACATTACATTGATTTGTATACCCTCATTTATGTATCTGCAACCAACTGTGATATTTGCCATGTTTTGTAAATGCCATTTTAGCCTACTGTTTTAAACCAAAATATATTTGGTTCATTTCACTTTTTTCAATCTGCTCGGTTTGTTCAGTTACTGTGCATTATTATTGTACCCGATTTTCTCCTTCACACATAGGTTTTTTGTTGTTTCCTTCACCTTTTTTTAATACCTCTAATTTATTCTAAATAGTTGTATTACTTTGTAATCTGGGTGATTTCATTAGTAAATTTAGGTTGTGTTTTTGTAGTTTCGTTTTTACAGTGTTCTTCATGTCTGACTCCTTGCCCAGGTCTTTTCCAACTTTAAGCCTTTCTTTTGACAGCTCTCTCGCCCCGTCCTATGATCCTTCTGACACCACTGACGTCACTAGCGGCAATGACATCTCTTGTCGCTATACTCGAACCACACCATTCACACCCATAATCCCATATTAAAAATTGTAATTTTATCTCTTTTTCCGTCTGAACACCAGCATCCCCTCATAAAAAAACACTCCAATGACGTTGTAAACTCAACACCACTTTGACATCATACACGGTTTCTCTGATACCCTGGTTTACTGCACAGGGGACGTTAGTGTTTAGTTGATATTATTGCGGATTATTCGATTGAGAACTGTATTCGTCAGGGTCGTCGAGGAAAGGTGTTTCTTTATTCATTAAACCTATTTGTACATTTCATCTGTAGGTCCGACCTAACCCTTGACTCATGTGCCACGCGATTTCTCTTTTTATTGAAGTTTGTCTTAATTCCTCCACGACCTAACTTGGGCATTGTTTAGTAAACCTGATTATTTTGTCAGACCTGACTTTTATTACAGCTAGTAACACTCTTAACACCATATCTCTGAAAAATAAACCTTGCTATATATGGTGACGTAAATTTCTTTCTCACGAAACTGATTCCAAAATCAGTGATTTCATCAATACCTCTAGTTTTCTATGATTTTTTCCCACAGCATCGACCGTCCTACCCGGTTTTTTAAAACAGAAGACTAACATGAATGGCCACACAAGCGTTTCCCCCTTATTGACAATATCTCACCAATGAATATTGTGTCACGCTATCAATCGGTGTCGTTGTTACTGATTTATCCGACCAATTCCCTGTATTTCTCACTCAACAACATATAGGCCTAATAACGCTACACCTCCCCAACTATACCCAGAGTCCGCGTCAATTCAAACCGAATACATTTAAAGGTTAACTAATGCACTTTCTCTGGTAGTTTGCAGCATATATGATATGACGACCCGGATAAGGCCTATAACTCTTTTAACTCAAAGTTTACGGAGCTCCTGATATCCACTGTCCAATTAAAACCATATTAACTTTCTAACGTAATTCCCCCTTAAAAAAGCGTGGTTACCAAAGGTCTAATCAAATCACTTCAACTAAAGACAAGCTTTATAAATCATATATCACAAAACCGACATTTGATAACAAATTAATACTACTACCATAATCATCTAAACCTCTATTTCGCTGAGTAAAAGTCTTCATCACTAAATAAAATTCAGTCATTGCTCATAGATTATATTTATTTTCCCTTCAACGGGTAACGAGTTCCATCTCTACTTAAAGTAGCTATGTTTATCCCTATTTTCAAGGCTGGAGATAAGCACAATTTCACCAACTATAGGCCTATATCTATTCTACCAGCTAGATCCAAGGTCTTCTTGAAAAAATTGTTTTATCCCTTATTTTTAATTTTCGGTGAATAGTCTGACTCCACAGCAATTCGGGTTTAGGCCTAAACGATCAACACATATGGCAATTAATGATCTTTATTGTTTATAACTGACAACTTGGACAAAATACACACAGTTGGTAATCTTTCTTGACTTAAGTAAGGCTTTTGATATACCAAAATCACATTCTTTTGTCACAAACTTACAACTGGTATCAGAGGCCTGGCCAACCATTGGATCAGAAGTTCTCTTTCTGGTAGACGTCATGCGTCCTCTTCAACAACATCTTGTCCAGCTTTGCCTCCCATTTGTTGGAGTTCCTCCGGGCTCGATCCTATTACGCATTACTCTTATTATTGTACATTATGACCTTCCACTCTGTTCTAAAACCCCAACTTTATTTTATTTGCTGATGATCCTGATATTCTCTTTTCACATCATGACCCTAAAACTTTATAATTAATATTAATTATGAACTTTAATCAAAATTTCTAATTGGTTTAAACTAAATAAATGGTTCTGAATATTAAAAAGACAAATACATGATATTTAAAATAAACATAGCAATAACCCTAATATCAAATCGATATTAATTTTTTTATAATACATCTATCCAACATTGTTTGAGACAACTAGAATTCCTAGCCTATTAATTATAATTTATCTTGGTGTTCTCATACTCTACATGTTTTTTCTAAATTGTCTCCAAGTATAATGGCATCGTCCTTTAAAGTCCCCCATTTTCTTCCTCAAACTCCCTTAAAACCCTCGAGTATGCTCTTGTCCTCCCTTATTTGTCTTATGCTGCTATGATCTTGTGTGATCCTAACAACGCTAATCTGATTCTTTATTTCTCCCTTCAAACGAAGGTTATACGGCACCCGTACCAATTCTCTGTGGCTTGATCACAGACAGATCCTTTGTTCTCCTTCATGTCAACGTTGAAATAGCGGTACATGATATTATTACAATTTCATATTGGCAACCTTCATTACAGTTCATCATGGGCTTTTCTCCTGAGGTTCTCGACTATGACTTTTTTAACATCGATCCCATTCTCATCATTATAACCCAGATATAGAATATATCCTTCCTCACTGCTACTATGCTGTCCTTGCCCACAACACTTTTAGAACTCAATGACCCTGCTCTGGAATCTTTTTTCCAATGACTCTAAATCTTCTCACCTCCCCTCCCTGCATTCAAATCGGAATGAAGAAGGACATCATCAGTATCTATAACTCTGCTGTATGCTGATACCAACTTTTTTCTTGACTTTTGGCTCTTCGTTTTCCTTCATGATTTTCCTATTATTTCCCTCCAGTCCGTTATCCTCCTTTCTCTTTTAGTCCTCCTTCCCCTTCGTCCTTCCTTTCTCTTTTAGTCCTTCCTTCCCCTCGTCCTTCCTTGTCTTGCTTTCATTCTGTCTTTCTCTATCCTTCTCATGGCTTTTTCTCCTCTCTTTGAATCCTTTATTCCCTCATCTAACCTTTCTTTGTCCTTTCCCTTCCTTCCTCCTCCTGTCCTTCCTCCCTCCCCCTTTCCCTTCTTCTTTCTATTTGCTTCCTAGTTATACATGTTTGTTTGTCTCTGTTTGTTTGTCGTTTTAGTGACATGTATCGCGTGATATTATTTCTATAATTCTAGAACTTAGAAGAGTGCCGCGGCACCTTCTGGCCCGCATTTACGTGGACCTCGATCTCCACATTCACATTTTGCACCTATTTCTATTATGCAATGCTTGTTATATATTTTCTGTTTGTACATACTCATCATATTGAAGTATACTCTGGCTAATTGTCTGTTTTCTTGTCATGTACTGCTGTGATGATAGAGGGCAAATAAATTGATGATTGCTGATTGATTATTGATGTAACAAATTGCATTGTCTTAGGCGATTGGCAGAACCTCCTATAAATATATATTCCCACATATTATATATTCATTTTGATCACCCTGTATGATGACACCCTCCCCAAGTGCGTATCACCTGGGGGGGGGTGGGCACTGACATTGGAAAGAGGTACGGGTATGTGCGGCCCTAAGACCCCTTTTTTCGCTCTCTCCCGCCTTCAGTTCTAAGGTCCCCTTTTCAGAAAATTTTGGCCTCAGAAGCTGATATTTGCCAAATTTCAGCTCCCAAGCCTGCAAATTTCTCAAAATTTCAGTTCCCAGCCCCTACTTTCGTGGACAAAATCCTTTCCCAAGCCTCCAAGTTCGGAAATCGGCCCGCACATCGTACTGAAAAAGTTGAGTGCCCCCCCCCCCCGTCGCATACCCACAATACCTTCCCTCTTTTCATCGATGGGTTCTACAATAGATGGTTTGTTATGTTTTTAGTTTTTTAAATTTTGTTAATCAGAATTTTTGGTCAGATTTAGCTACTTGTTGGCCCTGAACCTTGTGAAAATCTGTTAACTGTCATTCCTTACGTCCCTGGGGCCGTAGTTTTGTCTCATTTTTATTTGCGAAGTCGTTATTTTCGGTCGTAATATCTTGACTTCGCGTCGGGTTTTGTCTACACACATACCCGCCATAATTCACACCCATAGGCGTGCTAGTAGGTGCGTGGCTTTCTGTTGCCACGTTCAGATCGATAGTCCTATTTTCCCCCCACATACTCGATCTATATTGTTTATATTTTTAACTGTATATTTGTGATTATAATGCTTGTGCAATTGTAATTTGGAACAGGCTGGTCACCGCCTTTCGTTCTCGTTTTCAAAATGGCGCCGGGTTTGTTTGCCATTTTATATTTATGCACGATCCAATTTTCCTTCACAATGAGCGTACACTTGTGGGGTTACTACCTGTTTCCTTAAGCTTTCTTGCAGCCCTTGTGTCAACGAGGTATGACCTTTGATTAAGGAGTTGTAGGATGTGTTTGGACCTGCTTTTACAGCTATAAATTTTCTATCGGACTTAGTAATCTTATTTGGGTCATCCCCGCTTGGTGCGTCTCAGCTGGTTTAGTTTCCCTTATAGGCCGCGCTGTACGTGACTTGTTCGACAATTCCGCCATCACGGGACCCACACCCGCTGATACCCGCTGATCCTACTCCGGGGCGACTAGGTGCGGCCGTTCGTATCGTCTCTTGGTTTGTGCACTGGTTTGCCTGGGGTGTGAATCGGGTATATCCTTGGGTTTCAGTCCCTTGGGTAACTTGGACGGTGTAGGGAGATTGACCGGTAATTAGGGCGGGAAGCTTCCTCCGCTGCTGTAAGCGGAGGTTCACCGGCCATTACACAGGCTTTGGGTCTGGTGTCTTGTCAGTCCCCCGCGCCTCAGGGGTGCGTTACAGGATCTGGCGCGTGGTAGCTGTCGGTACCCACCAATCACACAATACACCGCTATAGGTACCCTTCGCCATTAAGGGAGTTTCCTCCGCTCGTAAGCGGGGGTCACCCGTCTTTACAGATGTTTGCACCTGCCTTGGTGTTGTGTCAGTCTCCCCGTGCCCCATGGTGCGTGGACTGGCAGGGTACTAGGTGTGTGGTCACCGTTTTCGGTATCCGTCGTAATTATCCGGAGATCACCAGCATAGTCTCCACCATCACCTTTAGGTGGTTGTGTCCTTCTGTGGGTCCGCTAACGACGGCGCTGCCCTCGGGACAGTGCCTACCGGTGGCGTTTCCTGCTATGGCAAGCACCCCCATGCTTCACGAAACATACCCCGGCATTGTCCCTTCTTCCTCTATTTCCTATAAGTGCGTTTTGTAAGCTTTTACTATGCTTGTCTTGATGCCTTTCGCTTTCATCCTCAAGGGGGATGTCGGCTACAGGCGCTTTGACCCGAGCGATTCTCTCGCTGGTCCATGGTCCTGGAATCCCGGAGTAAGACCAAACAAAGGACCATTCCACGAGGGATTTGCCTGTTGATTTTCGAGACAGTACCCTTCATCGCCTTGATCCCCATCACGGGAATAATGCGGCTTGGACGGGTGTGTTCCTTTCAGTGATATTGGGCCACGCTTGCCTGTTTAGTACGGCGATTGTCCGGCTCAATTACGCTGGCCCCCACTCATTAGTCCCGTCGCTCCCGTGGGGAGTTCTGGCAGCAGGAGTGTTTGGCTTGTTCAGCGAGGCTGGGCTGGTGCCACTAGTCGGCAGGCCCCTGCTTCGCTGGTCACCCCCGTGGCCTCAATCCCTTCAGGGTTTTTAGCGTGGATTTGAGTTTCTCGATCGAACCCCTGTGTTGATGGGCCGTTGGTAATTTCTCTTTAGAAATTAATGTTACAACAGACCATTTATCACGGGGGTTTTAAGGTTCGAGAGATTTGCGGCGAGTTTAGCCCTACGCATTGTCCGTTCTGTACGGTTATTTGTTGGCTTTTATTACGCTGGTCTCCACCCTGATGGCCTCGGTCACCTGATCAGGGGATTTCGGTTGAGCAGGTATCATTTCGTTTAATCCCTTGTTGTGATTTTTGGGTCGGCGTTTGCTAAATCCTCTCAAGGGATTTAGCGATACAATAGCATTCCGCGCTGGTTTTGCAAATGATTACGCGAATACAATGCCTGTTCACCGGAGTTGAATACTTATTCCTTTGGGATCAACAGGTTCTGTGAACGGGGCACTGACTCTGGAGGCTCGCCGCCGTTGGGGATCCAGTCGCGGCAATCATTGCCGCACAGTATACCCATCCCTTGCATGCTGTGAAGCCGATCCCCTTGGATTGGATTGGGGGGAAAAGGGGGGTGCGCACCGGCATGCCGTTAGTAACCGGGCGACTGGGGCGTTGGCCAACTAGGTTGGTCTGCCTCTCCCGCTGGGGTTGGTTAGCGTCGTATTGCTATGTGTCGTCACGGGTCAACCCGGGTTTTGATCATCTTAAACCGGGTTGATGTCAGTGCTACCTCTCTGTCATCTGTCTTCACGGTATACTGACTCCCTGCTTACCTCCAACTCCAGTACCGTTGACAATCGGTCATCGGCGCCGGAGTATATACTGTAAGGTGACAGTTTGTGGAAGATTGCCTTAGTTATTCTTGCAGTGTGCACCCTTGCGCTTATCCCTGTTTGGGGCACGGGTGTATGCGGAGGTTGCGGTGTGACTACTTCAGCGGCACACTGTGGTATGTTTGTATTTTTATTACCGGGGTACAAGTCTGTTCATGTACTTCCCCTTTTAATTAATAATACGTTGCATACATATAGACCAGTACGTCCACAGGGCTTCTGACAACTATCTGTATTCTGTACTCAGGTAGTTGTTCGGGCCACTGTGGTGCAGGTCTTCGCCCTTTGTCGCCTCAATCCCTTCCGGGATTCGGTCGATGGGAGCATCGCTTCATCGACCTGATGGTTTTTGGCCTGTGTTAAGCCGTGTCGCTTTGTTACACAGGGACAATCCTATAGGAGTCATGATTCGTTGCGGGGAACGGAACCCATTCGCCAGGACTGTACACCCCCCTCCGGGTGTCGTCCCCTGCTGCCTGCGGTGCTTGCTCGCCAAGCACTTCCCAGGACAGCATGCGTTGGAGTTTTCCTACCACCCCGGGGTGCTCGGGGTATAGCTTACGCCTTCACTGGCGTATCGGCTTTCCCGTACTTTAATGGATGCATCATATCTTTTTATAATTTCCTACCCTTTTTTATTCACTTCCTTTAGTTGTCCTCTCCGTGGTCTGGACTTGATGTTCCCATTCAAACCGGTTTTTCGGACAGCTTACGTCTTGATTGGCTTTTGCAGCCTCTTAGATATTCCCATGGTTTGTCTTCCGAGCTCGACCCCACCTGGGTCCGAGTTTGGATGTGTTGGGTTTTAATAAATACAACGCCGACCCGATGCTTTCGAGCCAGCCCTAGGGGTTGTGCCACCGTGTGGGATTTGATGTCTCTCCCCCCTCCCCTCATCCCGGGGCTGCGTACAGGTTGTATCCTGCTACTCCATCTGATTCTTGGATGACCGGTCCTTTTGGTAGGACTACAAATTGGAATCACTATTGGCTTACACTAATTTCGTCAGTAGCCTAAATTGTGTGTCGGGATTCCGCCGTAAGTTATGCCGTTTCATCTTCTGATCGCTGTTCGATCAAGGTTCGGTATCCGCTCGCCATCTTTGCGGTGAATACCCTAGATGAAATGTTATACGATTAATTTTGTCTTTGTCTTAAATTCTGTGTCGAAGACTCGGCCAAGCTCTACCCCGCCCTGTTAATATTTTCTATATCGGAAGTGTGTCCGTTGTGGTCGGCTTTTTATCTCTACTGAGTGTGTGTGGCACACGCGCTGCCGAGCCTCTCGTTCCGTCTGCTTTGTGCCCGACCCCGCGGGGGTCTTTTATTCTCACGTATGGCAGGGATTCTCAGCTCTGTTTATAGGCACTCCACTGGCCCCACGGCTGTGTTTTGTTGCCTTTATTTGAATGACAGGTGCTACCTCTCAATCTCTTGCATGGAGATGGCTTGTTTGTATTGTAATGAGTCATGCATACTCAATGCAATGGACTTATTATTTTTTATCACTTGTGCTTTCAATCCTATATATTAATACCGGTGTCTGTCTGTCCTGTGTTCTGACCGCGTCATTTTTCTCGGATGACCGAGGGTCGCACGGTCCTGAAACTTGGTGTGCGGGTGCCCCTTGACCGAACGAATACCGAGTTTGTATTGGTTAGTGGATCAAAGGTCATCGGGGGTCATTTGAGGTCAAAAGAGGTCAAATATGACCCGCGCCGATTTGCTCGGAATACCGAGGTCGCACGTTCCTAAACTTGTGGGTGTGTGGGTGCCCCTTGACCTTCCGAAGACCGATTTTGTATTGGTTCTTGATCAAGGTCATCGGAGGTCAATTCAAGGGCAAAAAGGTCAACTGGGGTAACAATTGGTGTAGACAGAAACTTGGATTGTGGGGTCGATTTGATGCCGAAAATTGTGAAGGTCACCAAGGTCATCATGGGTCATTCAAGGTCCAAATGAGGTTAAACGTTGATTTCTCGGAGACCGAGGGCGCGTGTCCTGAAACTTGGTGGGTGAGTGCCTCTTGACCGGCGAAGACAAGGGTTGTATTGGTTAGTGGATTAAAGGTCATCAGGGGTCATTCAAGGTCAAATGAGGTCAATGGGGTAAACGTTGGTGTATCCGACAACTTGTGGGCGGGGTTCGATTGTTGATATGCCGAAAATTGTGAAGGTCCACGACAAGGTCATCGGTGGTCATTCACGGTCAATGAGTGTTAACGTTGGTTTCTCGGAGACCGGGGTCGACGTTCCTAAAATCCTTGGTGGGTTAGTGCCTCTTGACCGTACCGAAGACAGGCAATTGTAATTGGTTTAGTGGATTAAAGGTCATCATGGTTCATTCATTCAAGTCAATGAGTCAAAGGAGTAAAACTTTTGGTGTATCCGAGCGAACTTGGTGGGCTGGATCGATTGTAATTATGCCCGAAAATGTTGAAGGTCACGACAAGGTCACAGAGGTCATTCACGGTCAATGAGGTAACGGTGTATGGACATGAAACTTGAGGTGGGGGTCGATTGTGATGCCAAATTTGAAGGTCCGACAAGGTCCAGCAGGGGTCCATCAAGGTCAAATGAGGTAAACGTGTAATGGACATGAAACTGGGGGTGGGGTCGATTGTTAGTGCCCAAAAAATGGTTTGAAGTCATACAAGGTCATTCGGGGTCAGTCAAGGTCAAAGGAGTCAAATGGAGTAAAATGTTGGTGTATGGACATGCAAACTTGGAGGGTGGGGGGTTGGTTGTTGATGCCAGCATCTTAAAGGTCACAAGGTCATCAGGGTTCATTCAGGTCAACTCAGGTCAAATTGGGAGTAAACTTCTGGTGTATCCTGACGTACTTGGGTGGGGCCAAAAATTGTAAAGGTCAAGACGATGTCATGCCAGGTAAAAGGGCACCTGAAACCAGGGACATTCATGCGCAGGTGATCGCGAACCCAGGTGATCGCGAAACCCAGGTGATCGCGAAACTCAAATGATCGCGAAACCCCGGGAACCGCCTAGTTGATATATATTGTTGAATGGGGGTATCACTCCAGTCAATCGATGTCTGGAGTGGATTGTTCTCATCATAGAGGTACTTATATACTATACTATATATATTTTACGCTCATAGGTGGTCAGAAAAGTATGTCAGAAAAGGTGTCACCTTAGGAACACCCCCAGGGTCGCTAATGTCACAACCCCACAGTAAACTATCATGACAACAATTAAAATGTTAAATCTTGATAAAGCAGATCTACATGTTTGTTTTAAAACTTTTAAAAGCAGTTTTCCTATGCTAATGAAGTAGGGAGATATCTCTGAATTACAGCTTTTTACCTAAAACTTCATTATTCGTTAATTTTCAACTGTGTCGAATCCTGAGGCCTTGTCCTAAATCAATGAACAGGATTGTATTTTCAAGGGTTGCTTGTAGTGCGAGTTTAAAATCTCTGTGAGCAGAAATAGGTTGTCACTACAAACCCTGCATCAGGCTGGAATCCCTTTTGGCCGTTCTTTTATGGGTAGAGCGACATAAAGGTGCAATAGAGATTTTTGAGGCATCCCAATATTTTTTCATAATAGTAAAATTCATTAGATTAACACTCATAGTTTCTTACCTTGTATTTGGCTACATAAATGTCTTAAAAGAGGAAAGGCGATTTTGATTTACTTATATTTCAATATAAAACATTTTCGTATTTGCTCCTATACGAAATTAGAAATTTTACACTTTTTGTACCAAAGAAACATTTCTCAGCTTAATCCTATATTTTAGATGGAAAGCTTTACATCAGGGCAAAAATCAGTAAGCTTTCGATATTTTTAGTGACACCTGATATGTAAAATCTCTTGTTGCACCTTTAAGCCTGGTCGCCAGTATCTTACAGAATATCCTCATGGTGATGTCCCCTATAGTAATGGGCCTCCAATTGTTCAAAGAACTCAGATCTCCTTCTTGGGGATAAGCGTTGTCCCCATCTATAATGTAACACCTGTCATCCTTGGCTGCGATGATATCGGGTCTGAGGAGACGTCTGTCTGAGTGGGGATTGATTTTTTCCATCCATATTTGCCAAGTGTTCTTGGTTAATTCACTGGCCAGCAATTAGTTCTTGATATTATCTTGTCTTGCTGTGACAAATCCATTTTGAAGCGGCACTTCCTAATATGCTGTCCAATAGTTCATCACGGTGCAAGCCACATTTCCTACATAGCAACAGGTTGTAATAATCAGTAATAATAATAATACCTCCATTTATATAGCGCCTTTTCCACAGGATACCAAGCGCTGGTGCTATTATTATTACGCTGCCTCAGGAAATCGTCACAAAATCATTTCGCCTTCACCTGGCCGGCATCCGTCCAGCACATGCCTATCAGCACTTAGATTGTAGTATTCCTCATCCCATAACAGCTACCCCGCGATATCGCTTGGTCGACGACGCAAGTGAGGTAAAGGCCTTGCCCAAGTGCCACACATTGGCCACAGGGCTCGAACCCCACACGCGTTTGATCATGAGTCTCGCATGAGTGTACATTTTTGTGACCCCACGTCATAGCAACGTGGTCATCTTGTCTCTTTTCTTTTCGGTTGTCGTCATTCTAGTGTTCAGAGTATCCCTGCAAGGAATAGTAGGGCTTTTCTGTAGAGCCAAGTCGGTATATTCGCTGGCCTGGACCTGATCTATTTGGAAGCTTCAGGGACATTCGTGAAGGTCATAATTTACCTTGTCTGAGTTGGGTCAAGTGGACCTGCACTTGTGCTTGTAATCCCTCCAACCATCTAACCTCCCTCGCTAACCTTGTATTTGACTCCTTCAAACCTGCAACAGTTTCATTATGTTATAAAAAGAATTCTTGATAATGTTGCACAAAATGCCAATGAAATGTTATGATTTAGCAGTTATCAAAATGAAAATTACATCTCAATATTTTAGTTGAAAATAATAAATGTACAGGAGATTTTGAAAGCACAGTAGGGCTATTCTGAAATACCGGTAATCGTATGTAAGTATTATAGATTTATTTGTAAAAGTTAAAGTGACAGGAGGAGATTTTTTTAGGATACGAATTTCTCTCAAATTGCACAGGATCGATTGTAGACCACCTATCAATAACGTTCCAAGTTTATTGGACAACAAGTACAAAAGAAAACAGAAAACCTTGTTTTGAACGTGCATGACATCGTAATTGTCCCATAGATACACCGTGCTTTGACTTTCTGTCGTGCACGACAGAGAACTACTGAATCATCATATTATTACATAAAGACGGCAATTCGGCTTATTCACTTCAGGTGTGTTCTCATAAAATGGAAAAGCATTCCAAATATGCAAAAAAAAGGGTTAAAAAAAAATTGGGGGCGGCTTCTTCTGGGAATCTCATCATGTCTCTTGAAGTTGTCACCATGATTCAATGAATGGAAACAATTGTCAGAATAATCCATGTGTATTTTTAAAATAAAGTGGCATTTCACTTCAGTGTGTACAAATGTGTTGTTATATTAGCTAATATTGTTTCTTAATTGTAGTCTAACACTTAATTTGCTCAACAAAACATCTTATTGGACGGATTGCACGAGCAAAATCCGGCTTATGAAATGCCAATATCGGAGGATGGATGTGTGTGTGTTTGTAATGTGGGTGTGGCTGAATACAAAAAAGGTAACATGTTAGACTATTCGTGCCCATAACCTTTTTCCAGGATGAGCGAGAGTAGCCAAAACTGGTACTAGGCAAGACACTATCTCCTTGCTTCTCTCCACCCAAGTGCAAATGAGAAGCTGTTATACTCAATCGCATGTTACATTCGTCCCCCTGAGTTTTGGACCTATTCCAATTAGTCGGAGAGGGGTACCTGACCTTAAAACCGGAAAATGACAAGAATTCAATGCAGGTGTCACACTGGATATCTTGGAGGACCTCCGCGTCATTAACTCACACCTGCATGCATTCATGTATGGAAAGGCACAATAGTGTATTTCAGGGGCCTTAACATTGCTTCAATAACATGATTTAACAAAAGTCCCTGCGCCTCATTGAATTTTTCACCTCGGCAAGAATGGTACGGGGTAACATAACTCAGATTGAAACGAGTATCAGTTAAATTTAAATTGATGACCATAACTCAGAGTCTCTTTTTTCTCTGCCTCTTTTGTGGGGATGAATTGCAAACATCAACCTGGTAGGAGTAGGGTGGAGCGTGGTCCTATGCTCAACAGGATGGACCTGGTGCTTGAGTGATTCATGATGCCCAAATGGTCATAATATTTTGACCATGTGACTGACCAGGGTTAATTGGTACATTACTGCACCACTTTGTATGCTCCCAGTTGAATTCAAGCAGCCTTGACAGAATAACGTGCATGTGATACTGTACTTTTATTCCATCAAGGCTGCTGAATTCAACTGGGCGCAGAAAAG
The DNA here is from genome assembly GCA_023653785.1 of Ophioderma brevispina. Classification (NCBI taxonomy): domain Eukaryota; kingdom Metazoa; phylum Echinodermata; class Ophiuroidea; order Amphilepidida; family Ophiodermatidae; genus Ophioderma; species Ophioderma brevispina. The sequence continues at coordinate 27,014 of JAMKCH010006901.1, forward strand.
AAAAGTGGGGCACAAAAGTACCAACCCACTGCGGGTGACAGTAGGCATGCAATAGTCAACCATGGTCAATCTTAAATCTTCAACCATGGTATTGGTTTTGTAGGCCCAAAAAAAAACAAGGTGGTCCAGAGAAATGTGAAAAAATGCAAATGTGAAATGCATTTTTTTTGAAACAAATGCTAATGGAAAATGCAGTATTTAAAAAAAATAGCATTTTTTTTTTGAAAATTAAAAAAAAAAAAAATTCCAAGTGAGCTGACACCTAAGAAAAATAATGCGATGAAACACCAATTTTGTTTTGTTTAGTAGGAAGAAAAAAATTACAAAAACCCAGTTGTGGTACATTTAATGACCCACTTGCTGACACGCTCAGAATTCAGCAGCCGTTACGGAATAAAGGCATGTAATACTGTGTTTATTCTGTAAAGTGCTAAAATTCTGAGTAGTTGTCAGGCAAAGTGGGGTCAGTAAATTGCCCAACCCTTGTTTACCTCAGCATACCTTTGATTGTGCAGCAAGAAAAGTTCAAGGTTAAGATTGAGATTTCAATAACGTTCCTCCATAGAAAATGCCACGGAAAATAGGGAGTCGTCCCCTTGGTGAAGGATGGTGCTGCTGTGGTGGCGGTGGATGTGAGTATTAAGTTGGGAAGGGATATGGCTGGAAAGCGGGGAAGCTGGGCCCAAAGAATCCTCCAGGGACTCTGGGTCTGACAGAGAAGTCAGGAGGGGAAGGAGGGGGTTGTTACCAGTTATACCATGACATTTGATATCACATTTCTGGAGAAAATGAAGACATGTCCTGTCCATGTAATGGGTCGATGTCATCAAAAGCCTGTAGATTGGAAATGGCCCAAAAAGGGGGACTGGAGTCCAGAGAAGATGGGGGAGAGTGGTCATGGCGACAGAAGGGAGCATAGCATATCTTGTCCAATAAGTGCACTAGCCTGCCTGCCCAAACTTGACAAGAAAATCGTGTGCTTACTTAAAGGAAGAAAGATGTAAGGTGAAGGAGAGATAAATGGAGGGGGAGGAGGGGGGAGCTGGGGAATACCCCCAAAGTGGTTATCAGAAAATTCTTGCAAAAATCAGCCCATTTTGAAGCTTTTTGGACCAGTTACAGCTTTCAGCCCCCCGGTAATTTTGACATTTTTCACATCCTGGATCCGCCAATTGGATAAATCACTGAAATGTGCAAGATATCAAAAGATAGGTGAAAAGAACCACCAACATTGTTTAAACATACAACTTTGTCTCTCTTTCCTTTTCTTTATAGAAGTGCTTAGTCATTAGTACTTGTCGGATCTACTGTCCTTGCCCACATTAAATCATCTTGGTTACCTCCAAATGATTGATAGGTGATGTGATGAAGTAGATATTTCAGAATGGTTGAGTATGGTGAATAGGTCTCTATTGATATTGCAAATAAAACTTGGAGATGCAATATAGCCATGGGAACTAAGATTAAATTACCAGCTTATTTTATATAACCCTGCCAGCATGGAAGGAACTTTAGAAAGATATGGTAAATGAGTAGAAGAATATGGGGAGAGTTAAAGACAAGATAAGTTTGAATCAGTGAGAAAGAGTCAAAATATTTAAATTGGAGGAATAGCTTAACAGTGGAAGGATAAGTCTATAATTTACCTTTCCAACTGAAGAATTGAAAGGAAAAAAGAACGAAACATGGAAATGTTAAAAGATGCGAATATCTTCAATTATATAGTAAGTGTCAGTACAGACAGTAATGACTTTTTTTATGCAAAATTCCTATTTGGTCCTATTAGGTTGCTTCTGGTCATGTCACTTTGAGGGGGAATGGGAGAAAAAACTGGAAAGTGGTAAAAAAAAAATGAAAATATGATTTAGTTGCATTATTTTGTTAAACTTTTTGATTTAGAAAGACGTGTAAGGTAAAACGAGTCATAGCTCGCAATCGGGGAAATCGTTTCACCATTTACTACCCTAAAATTGATTCTCACACTGTGATTATACATATACTTAAATGGAAACTAAAGTATTTAATACTTCACAAATTATATAATTAGAATTTATCATTCTTACATAGAGATTTTTATTGATGCTCGATGCACAGTTTAGGCCATCTGTGTCCATTTATTGAGATGCTCGAAGGCGATTTTGGTAAATTGATTTTTATTTTTCGGATTCATAGTTTATAACATCCTAAAACTACCACCTCCTCTTATTCATCACGGGATTTGAGTGCGACTTTCTCCAGGGGGCTTTCTGGTTTTATAAGCAAGTTGTGTTAGGGAAGCGATTTGGCCATGTTACTTTAGCCCAGTGTCTTGGAAGTAAGTTTCACATACTTTTAGCATAGATGCAAGATTGCAGTGGTTATCCGCAAAACCAGCGCAATGTCACTCAGCAATGCTAGTGCTGTGACCGGGTGGTGTGGGCCGCAGCTATAGCTGGAGGAACCAAAATTAGCAATGTTGGCATGTGTTGTGCGTGGGGTGTGGGTGTGAGGTGGTGGCAACGTAAAATGTTTTTTTATGTTGTGCATGGGGTGTGTGTGTTGTTTCACTAAATATTACCGTACTGACACGAATATAGTCCCATGTCTATATAATCCTATCCCCAGTTTTGAAAGAATCTGAAGAATTGTAAAAAATTCCTGTTTATAATCCCACATCCGTGTTTTGCTGGAAGGCAATAGATTACGTGCGATTTTTGTTACAATTTCAACTGTTTGGTAGTATCTTCTTGTGATTTATGTAAAAAAGGAAGTAGGTTAAGGATACTAGGTTATTTAAAAGGTATTTGTGATTTCACACACATCATTTAACACTTGAAAATATCTTGGAATAAGTTTAGGTCTAAAAGGCCGAAATGTTGATGTCCGTGTGTCATGTTAGTGTGTAGAATCCCATATAATTCCAACCCCAATTTAAGCAAATTTGAGGTTAAAAAACAGGGGGTACTATACTAGAGTCAGTACAGTAATTTTTTTAATATTGACCTCAATGAAGTTCAATTGGAACCAAACTTGTGTCATAGGTTGCACCATGGGATCCCTCATCTTTGATAGGACAAAGGTCATGTTTTCTGTTTATGAGTCTTGTGGATGTCAAAGGTCAGAAATACCTGTCAAACACAAATAAATGAGCCTTGTGTGATTCACACCAGTAAATATCTTGAGAACGGTAAATCCAGCCCCACTGCAAATGAGGTGTTTTTTTTTTTGGTGACCCTCTCCTAAGTATACTCTAAAACGGAAGAAATGGCCAGCTCTGGTTGCAAATCATGGTTGCTATCAAGATTAGTATAAAATCTGTATGAATATCAAAAAAGGTTGTCATTGTCGTTGTCATAGATGATCTATAATCGCTCTTCTACAATCCAGTCCTTGTGTGCTCGTTTGGTTAGACGCCGTCACTAGTAATACGGAGGTCTCCGGTTCGAAGCCGGCCAAGGGCATATGGTTTTTTTTTCAACATTGTGGGCGCTGGCCATCTCCAGGAAAGATTAATAGATATATACATCCTTGGTCTACCTGAGACTACGTAGTTAAATCTCAAATCAATTTGATCTTGTCAACATTTTTCAAAACTCCGGTGATTCTAAAGCAGTCCCCCTGTCCCCTAGTGTTGTCTGTGCAGAGCGTTGGGGGTGGGGGGGGGGGGGGGGGGGTAGCACAGGCAATGCTCGAGAGGCAAGGCAAGTGTGAATGAGCTGTAAAACACTCAGGCTTGTTCAGTGTGTAAAGGCGAATGTAAAATGACCAAGTCTAAGGTGCAAAATTCAGTCTCTGGCTTGCGCAATGTAGTGACCATTAAATAGCCCAAAATAAGGATAAAAGATAGGCCTGACAACTTTTGTGATGTACCATGCCGGGTTTTAACCAATAATGGCAGCTCTTCTTTTATCAGAAAAGTGAAGCTATTTTGATCCATGTTAAATTGAAAGTGTTTGTCAGCTACAATAGGACTTTGGTGTGACTGCTTACAAGCAACCACCCCCCACCCCCCCCCCCCCCATTCAAACCCCCTCCCCGAGTTAAAACCCCTCCCCCAGTACTCCCTCCTTCCAATTCTCAAAGGCCAGTGGTATAAGGAGCAAAGAGTAATTTATTATATTTCTGAGATATGCTTAAAGCAATGGAAACAGAAATAGTGTTTTTGGGAGCCCTATCTAAGAAAATCTTCATTAGATAATCAGAATATGGATATTTTTAGGACCATACTATTTTGTTGCCTCACTTAATTAAAAAAAAACCGACTTTATCCCATTATTTCATTAAATGATCAACAACCCCCCCCCACATGTAGCACATTGGCGGTTTCAAATAGACAAAAATGCCCCCATTACTTTTTAATTTGCAAATCCGCACATTCCCGGTCTCTATAGGATCACACAGGTAAATAACATGAGAACCAGGTAAGTCCAGCCCCCACTTGCAAATGAGGTGGTTTTTTTTTTGTTTTTTTTTTTTCTGGTGACCCTCGCTACAGCTATACCCCCTCAAAAATTACTGAAAGAAAAATGGCAAGATCTGGGTTTCAAATAATGCTTGCTATCAATATTAGTATAAAATCTTGTAGGAATATCAAAAAACGGTTGTCATTGCTATGTATTTTGATTCCGACAAAACCAATTTTAACGTATTCTTACAGGGAACACCTGACTGAAAAAGTTGCTGGGACCTAAGGGTCCACGGTGCATGCTTCTTCACGGTGCCAGTAGCTGAAAATTTGGGGATAACACCCTAAGTTATGATGATTGGGTTGGAGAAGTGATGATCTTCAAGCAGTTTGTTAGCTTTAACGTCTGCATGTTTCAGTGAGGAGAAAATTTTACGTTTTTTCAATATCTTCGCCCCATTGTACAGGAACGAATGGGACCAGTATTTAGTGGTGTGAAACCTGTGCACAAGTGATCTGAATTTTATAATGTAACACAGGATTAATGATTTTAACAGAGTGGATCAAGAATTTGGTATGCCAAAGCACAATTATATCTATTACAATCAAGAATTAAATTAACCATTTCTAATGTTCATTTGTCTCCAACTAAAGTAGCGTTGCAGTTACGTTGGTATGTCCTCACAGCGAAGAATCCAAAAGACCACTATGCAAAGTCAACACTTAAAAATCTTCGGGT